>OZ005744.1:77042586-77097586 GCA_963930735.1 Dioctria linearis | reverse complement strand
AAAGAATAAGTGAGCGGCTCAATGTGGGGAGGACCTGAATCACAAAAAAAGCAAAAACGGATAAGTATTAGGAATATATAGTTAATGTGCATTTGAAACAGAAAGACGCATAGAGAAAAATTTTATTATTTAACAACGAGACTGTTATACAGTAATTGAATAAAGGAGTGAATCATAGATTTGTTACTGAACGGGACTACATTGTTACGCAGGTTTTTTTTTATGCGCAATGCCGGCTCGCTCCTGGAGGATTAGGTGTGGTTCGATCGTTATGGAAATTGTACGCAAAGCTCACAATCTTGACCTTTAGGGCGCCACGTAGTTTTTTAGTCGAAACCACGAAACTGTCAAAACAAGAAAATTAAATGAAATGCAACTTCTACGCTGTTAAAATTCACGTTATGATTTATTCCACTTTTAACATAAAGATATACTTAATTCCAATTGCCAAATAACTTCGATAAATATCAAATATTTAAGAGACCGTAATTCAAGCAAAAAAAAAGGAATATGACTTACCTTGTCCTCTAAATCAGCATGTCGTTCATCAAAACTATTTATACACCTTTCTTTTTTCCTACTTTCCCGATGGCTTTTCGTCCAGGGCCCCTTAACACTTCTTTTTCTTTTTTTTCTTTATTTTCCTCCTTTGTAATTCCTAAATACTTGGCCTGGGTGCGTCTTTGCAACCTCTCTTTCACAGACTGACCGCCGGCTTACCGGATGCAGTACGCTCTTCGAAAAATCGAAAACAATTTTTTTTGGGACAATTTTTCGGTATGCAAGAATATTCTTCTTTTCCGAAACTCATTACCGTCTGTTTACATTGGATCTAGATATTTATTTCGGAAATTTTTCCGAATGTTATTCTAGCAAGTACTTGCATCACCTAAGTATATCGGTCGGTTCAGTTCTTGTTACCAATTTGTTTTTAATTTTTTTTTTCTTTTGTTATGGGGTCTGGATCGAACATTTAATACCATTTTTTTCCTGTAGCCGAAAACTAGTAGACTACTGCTGATTGAGAGATACAAAATGCAATTATTACAATTGATATGCCGTGATACAGTAATTCTTATGAGGTAACTTATCTATAACTTTGTACAATACTAGAAATTAAAAAAAATGGCATTATGGCAAACTTTGCTTAACCGATTTACTAAATTAAATAATGAATGTACATATTTATACTGTCGGGGTAAACCAAGTGTGTGTGTGTTTTTGTGTTCCTACATGGGCTGCATCTGTACGGATGTATTTACATATGTGTTGTATTGGTCTTAACGATTGCGACTACTCCGGACCTTGCTTGAGTGTGTCTGTATTTTGTGTAGGAAAATTTGCCAATATAACCCGCTGATAATCACCTCTGTAAATGAGAAAAATCACTCGGCAGAATCAAATCGTTAAAAAAAAAGGGAAGGACAACAAGACACATAACAACATAACCTCCAATACACGTGCGTGTCCCCGTTAGAGTAAAAGTTGCACAGCAAGGAGCACCTAAATAATAAGGAAGGATTATTATCTGACGATTCGTATCCATTGAATATAAAATTAGCATAATCGTAAAATAATTTAATTACATTATAGACTTACTAAGTACTGTCCTTACACAGAAGCACCTAAATAATAAGTAAAAACTATTAGTTTAACGATTCGTATCATTTGAATGCAGAATTTACCTAATCGTCAAATATTTTAAAATAATTATGACACAGAGCACCACACCACACAGAGCACCAAAAAATAAAGCAAAAAAATATATTAGTTTAACGATCATATCAATTGAATGCAAAATTTACCTAATCGTCAAATATTGTAATATAATTATGAACTTTCCTAGTGCTGTCTTTACACAGAAGCACCTAAAAATTAAAAGAAAAGTTATTATTCTTGCTATTAGTACCAATAGAAGGCAACATTTACGTAATCATCGAATGTGTTAATAATATTAGGAATTTACCTAGTCCTGTCTTTACCCAGAGCACCTAAATATAAAGAAAAATTTATTAGTTTAACGATTCGTATCAATTGAATGTAAAATTTACCAAATCGTCAAATATTTTAATATTATTATGAACTTACCTAGTGCTGTCTTTACATGGAGTACCTAAAATAACGAAAGATTTATTAGTTTAACGTTTCGTATCATTTCAATGAAAATTTTACCTAATCGTCAAAAGATTTAGCGTAATTATGAACTTACCTAGTGCTGTCCTTACACTGAAGTACCTAAATATAATAGAATACTATCAGTTTAGGTATTAGGGGCAATGGCATCATTATTCTCGGTTATATAACCATCGAAATGTTCGGACGTGTTGAGCACTCTGACTGGAATTAATGTTGCACATCCTGCTTTAACTATAGTCTTACCTACATTGATGTTCGATGTACCTTTTGTAGGGTTAGGTTCCACCAAAAAGAATCGGCAGGTCACGATGTCATCAAAAAGCTTTGTCCATACTGTGTCTCCGAGAATGCAGAGAGATTAATATTCTCACAGAGCATCGTCCTTATTTGTGCAGGATAATCTGTTCCTCCTCCTAGTATCATTGGAATTTCTATGTTGCCATATTTGAGTATCCGTTCTCCGACATCAAAATTTATTTTATATGTGGTCATAAAGTCTACTCCAAGAATGCATTCATCCGTTATGTCTGAAACTGGGAAATTGTGAGGAAATAGTAGTTCGCCTACTTGAATATCCAAACTAATTTCTTCAAAAACTTGTACTGCTGCTCCAGTTGCTGTTCGTAGTAATTATTTGGTGGTATTGTGAAGCCATTTGTTCTTGACAAGATCCGCTCTAATAATTGATCTTGAAGCTCCAGTGTCGATAGTGACAGCGTAGTCATTTTTACCTACACTTCCATATATAACAAGACTGCTATTGTTTCTCTGCAACTAGGCTATCTGAATGATGACTTCGGGGCTATCGACGCTACCGATCAACTTCCCCGAAGTTGGTTTTTACATGTTTTCCGACTGCTGAACAGGGGAGCTGAGCGAGTAGTCTCTGATTGATTTCTAGTCTCTCCCCGAATAGCCTGCTCCCGGGCTCGACATATTTGGCATTCTGTTCTGTCCTCCGCTTCTGGCGATTCCATTCGACGGCGTTTTCTGCAGTCCCTTTGGAGGTGTCCTGGTCTATTACAATTCCAGCATCGCAGAATACCGCTCGAAGAATTGCTCTGTGATGTCTGCATTCTATTACAAGTACATTCTTCCACCGAAATTTCTCTCACTCGTACTGCAATTCGAGAAGCTTGCCTGGCAGATTCATACGCTAATGCATAGGCTAATGTCTAAGTCGCTCGACTAGAACATTCTTTAGACCTGTCGTTTGCAATGACCGCTTCCCCAACTCCACTTTCAATTCCTGTATGCGAAGCTCCTCTAGTTTGCGTCCCATTCTTGCGTGATTTCAAAAAAATTAATCACTATTTGAATTTCAAAGTCAAATGCCACCACTTTATTTCGCGAATTATTTTACTTCTGACACCAATTGTTACGAGCGTGGCCTTAGTTCGTTTTTTAAAACACAATATTTCAGATATCATTAACAAGTTCTTTTTTATTTAACTTCACTATTTACTTTTATAATATTTACAAACAATTATCAAATCAACTCTTTATAGTTATCGCTAGTACTGTACTTCTAAATTATCGGAATAGTTTACTTCGTTCATTTCACTGTCTGAAATAAGTATTTATACTCAACAAATTATCCTAGAACATTCCTGATTATTCTGTTCTCCAAACCCAGTTTACTAGGATGTCACTAACCTAAACTTGTCTCCATTTCCAATAGATGTCGCTTGTATCACTTTATGGCGCGTAACAATATTATGAACTTACCTAGTGCTGTCTTTACACAGAGCACCTAAATATAAAGAAAGATTTATTAGGTTAACGATTCATATCAATTGAATGCAAAATTTACCTAATCGTCAAATATTTTAATATAATTATGAACTTACCTAGTGCTGTCTTTACACAGAAGCACCTAAAAATAAAAAGAAAAGTTATTATTCTTCTATTAGTACCAATAGAAGGCAACATTTACGTAATCATCGAATGTGTTAGTAATATTATGAACTTACCTAGTTACACAGAGCACCTAAATATAAAGAAAGATTTATTAGGTTAACGATTCATATTAATGAATGCAAAATTTACCTAATCTTCAAATATTGTAATATAATTATGAACTTACCTAGTGCTGTCTTTACATAGAAGCACCTAAAAATAAAAAGAAAAGTTATTATTCTTCTATTAGTACCAATAGAAGACAACATTTACGTAATCATCGAATGTGTTAATAATATTAGGAAGATACCTAGTGCTGCCTTTACACAGAGCACCTAAATATAAAGAAAAAATTATTAGTTTAACGATTCGTATCAATTGAATGCAAAATTTACCTAATCGTCAAATATTGTAATATAATTATGAACTTACCTAGTGCTGTCTTTACATGGAGCACCTAAAAATAATGAAACATTTATTAGTTTAACGATTTGTATCAATTGAATGCAAAATTTACCTAATCGTCAAATATTTTAATATTATCATGAACTTACCTAGTGCTGTCTTTACATGGAGCACCTAAAAATAATGGAAGATTTATTAGGTTAACGATTCATATCAATTGAATACAAAATTTACCTGATTGTCAAATATTGTAATATAATTATGAGCTTACCTAGTGCTGTCTTTATACAGAAGCACCTAAAAATTAAAAGAAATTTATTATTTTTGCTATTAGTACCAATAGAAGACAACATTTACGTAATCATCGAATGTATTAATAATATTAGGAAGATACCTAGTGCTGTCTTTACACAGAGCACCTAAATATAAAGAAAAATTTATTAGTTTAACGATTCGTATCAATTGAATGCAAGATTTACCTAATCGTCAAATATTTTAATATCATTATGAACTTACCTAGTGCTGTCTTTACATGGAGCACCTAAAAATAATGAAGCATTTATTAGTTTAACGATTTGTATCAATTGAATGCAAAATTTACCTAATCGTCAAATATTTTAATATTATCATGAACTTACCTAGTGCTGTCTTTACATGGAGCACCTAAAAATAATGAAAGATTTATTAGGTTAAGGATTCATATCAATTGAATACAAAATTTACCTGATTGTCAAATATTGTAATATAATTATGAACTTACCTAGTGCTGTCTTTACACAGAAGCACCTAAAAATTAAAAGAAAAGTTATTATTCTTGTTATTAGTACCAATAGAAGACAACATTTACGTAATCATCGAATGTGTTAATAATATTAAGAATTTACCTAGTGCTGTCTTTACACAGAGCACCTAAATATAAAGAAAAATTTATTAGTTTAACGATTCGTATCAATTGAATGCAAAATTTACCTAATCGTCAAATGTTTTAACGTAATTAAGAACTTACCTAGTGCTGTTCTTACACTGAAGTACGTAAATATAATGGAATACTATCAGTTTAGGTATTAGGGGCAAAGGCATCATTATTCTCGGTTATATAACCATCGAAATGTTGAAATGATTATATTATAGACTTATCAAGTACTGTTCGCATATCGGAGCACAAGACAAGAAATAATACCGCGATTATTAGATTATTTTGGTGCTGAAAGTGTCTTATTCTATTATATTATAGACTTATCGAGTGCTGTTCGCATGTCGGAGCACATGACAAGAAATAATACCGCGAATATTAGATTATTTTGGTGCCGAAAGTGTCTTATTCTATTATATTATAGACTTATCGAGTGCTATTCGCATATCGGAGCACACGACAAGAAATAATACCGCGATTATTAGATTAATTTGGTGCTGAAAGTGTCTTATTCTATTATATTATAGTCTTACCGAGTGCTGTTCACATATCGGAGCACATGACAAGAAACCATACCGCGATTATTATATTATTTTGGTGCTGAAAGTGTCTTATTCTATTATGTGATAGACTTATCGAGGTCGGTTCACCTATCGGTGCACATGAAAAGAAATGATACAGCGATTAGTAAGTCATTTGAGCGCTAAAAGGTTGTTTGAGCAGCAGTCATAGTATCGTACCAAACGAGAGGTTTCTTCCCCGACCGCGCGTTGTTTAGAAAATAAATTTTTTTGTTAGCATTGCTTCTCCAGAAGGCCTTTCCTAGACCCATTATCCGCGGAACGAGTTAGTGGTACGCAAGCTATAGTACAGCTGAGAACGAAGGAGGAAATCTCCTTGGACCGATCGACGGCGCCATTAAGGACCCAGCACCAACACCGATCATCTACTCGCCGACACCTTTCGAGCTTCGGGGGTGATTATAAGAAAAAAAATATTAAACAAAATTTTCTGTATTGGTAATCAGCCTCAAGGGCTTACAATAAAATGAATAAGATGGAATAAACTTTAGTTCTTTTCTCTCGGCCTCCCTCCCGGACCTTTTTCTTTCTCTCTTTCGCAGGCACAAAAAGGGACATCGCAAACCAACTGCCACTGGTGTCATGGGCGGTCGGTGACGGCAAAGTTGGATCATACCTTCTGGTTCTCATGGATTTCTTTGGGTGAGTGATGGATTAGGTCCCTTCAGGACCTGTGTATGGCGTTTTTTTTATATATTCTTTCTCCAGTAGGAGATCTCGTTCTACTTTCTGTAGTAAATTTTTAGGTACGATACCTTTTTTTGTTTATGTGAAAGTGACAGGCAGGTTTTTCTATATATTGAACCCACCCTACACTCTCCGCACTTAGACCGAGGTGCTAGCATGCCGGCCTGCGAAGCTGTCAGCTATCACTGGCAATAGGACTTCACGTCCTCTAGACCTTACTTCGTGAGATGAAACAGTAACAAAATGGCGCCCAACGTGGGACACGAAACCATGTGGAGTATCTTAGGCCTCTTTTCTGGTGAGTGATACTCTGACGATTCGAGAATTTGGCTTTTGGCTAATGACTTGACTCAGAGTCTCACATCCAGTGAAGATGGAATGAACGTCCGACTTGAATTTAATTTGAGTTTATAGTACTCGGCCTCACGATGAACCTTCTGTTCAGATAATTTTAACTTTTTGCTTTTCTTATCACGTTGTGCGCGTTATGCGCCATGCACATAACAAATGGCGCCCAACGTGGGGCCACATAACTTAGATCATAGTGGCCTGAATGTTACTTTAATGGGGTCTGTTACCTCGATGATTCTGAGTACTGACAGACAGCCAGTATTCGGATTTGGGGTCATATCCAGTGGGGGTCGCCGTGGACGGTGATTTAAGCACTTCTGCTTTCGCATTTTAGTACGTTTCCAGCAATTTTTCGAGTTTTAAGTTTCAGATCTTTTTCCATGGTCTGAACAATCTTCCCGTTAAAGTTTGCATGGCGGTTTTGAAAGTTGTGGTTTTTCTTTATCTTTCCCTCTGGCCTTCTGCCATGGAAATGACGGGTGGTCTCACTCATTCAAGTTTTTTTTGTTCAGTTTCATACGGAGGACTGTCTTTCGCGGTCATCTGGCTGGACAGGTTCATGCATATGCGAGATGACCTCCTGGCAGTAAGCCACCTAGTCAACCTTATGCATGGCTCTGCTTAGCTTGAGAGCCAGATGGATAGAGAAGCCCGAGAAGGGAAAGGGAAGAGCCTTGGGAGGATGGGAGCTCTGCCGAAGACCGTCAGTAATCAGGAGTTGGCATTCGGATAGCTGCCTGGCTGGGGAATCTCTGGTAGTGCCCCCGCTCTCTGGCATCTCTGACCAACCTTTTCTAAGACTTTCTGTGAAGAACTCGAACTCAGGTAGGTTTTTGTATTACACTTCCGCCCACAGAGTAAGTCGCTTGCCTGAAGAAGTCCTGGTCTGGGGAGGGGAAGGAAAGAATTGTTGGAGCTAGCTGACTGGCTGTGGAATCTCTGGTGGCGCTCTCACATTTTGGCATCTTGGACTGACCTGTCCTCGGGTCGATTTATGTAGAGACTTGGTTTTTCAGCAAGATCTCCGAATTTCTACTCTACTGTGATGGAACCTCAAGGGTGGAGAAGGGGCACCGGGGGAGAGAGAGAGATGGAGTGACACCCAATTCCTGATAGTTCCCGCGATTCACGTTCTTAATAAGGTAGAATATTTTTGAACTTTCGTGCATAATTCTTCGTGAAGAAGAAATTTTTTAATTTTAGTCCTTCGTAAGAATGAAATTCTTTTGAACTTTTGTTCATAATACTTCTTGAAGGAATAAATTTTTCTAATATTCAAGTTCCTAATAAGGAAGAATTGTGTTTTGAACTTTCGTACATAATTCTTCGTGAAGATGAAATTTTTTTAATTTGAGTTCTTCGTAAGAAGGAAATTCTTTTGAACTTTTGTTCATAATTCTTCTTGAAGAAGAAAATTTTTCTAATATTCAAGTTCCTAAGAAGGAAGAATTTTTTTTGAACTTTCGTGCATAATTCTTCGTGAAGAAGAAGATTTTTTCTACTATTCTAGTTCTTTATAAGAGAGAATTTTTGTTTTGAACGTTGTGTATAATCCTTCTTGACGTAGAAAACCTTTCTAACATTCTAACATTCTACCTTCGTCCGGAAGAAATCTTTTTGAACTTGTATATATAATTCTTCTTGAGGAAGAAGACTTTTTCTAAAATTCTAGTTCGTCGTAAGGAAGAAATTCCTTCCCGTTTACGTATAGTCCCTCTTAAGGAAGGCAAATACATTGATTACTTTACGAATAGTCCTTTCTGCCTACTAGTCCACACCAGAAAAGATCAATTGAAAAAATACCAACGCTAAGTCCCGCAAATGTGGCGGCTAGACGTCAGCCGGAGGCTAGGGAAACCTACCTAGGCCTAGCGAGCCTCCAATGACAAATTTCCGACCTGGTTAGAGACGAGATGGGGCGCTGTTTTAGAGATTTTTGGACCGAATTACGATCTCCGGCCCAACATTCGTCACATACAGCAATGCCGCGGCCAGATCTGTCTAGTGCAACCACTGCTATTGCCTGGTTACTTCAGTCGAGGAGTATATATCAATAATTTTAATAGTACTAGACAAGGAACAATACCTGCACACCCATTACCGTTGCCTCGACCACCATCCGCTCAAGAGCTCTCGAGGAATTCTGAGCAAGACTCACGTCACTCTACTCAACAGTGGGCTAGACGTTCGTCAAGCTCGATCAAGGGATGGAGGTTAGTGTACAGCGGTGATAATTCTCGTCTGTCAGTGGAAGACTTTATTTGCCGTGTAAAGGCACTGACAAATACCACCCTGTATGGCGATTTCGACTTATTGATTAGGCACGTTCACACACTATTTAGTGAAAGGGCTGCCAACTGGTTCTGGTCACTATTAAGAACCAATCCAAATCCTACTTGGGAGCAAATTCGAGCAGCTCTATTAACTGAGTGGAGTGACCTGAAAGACGACATCCAAATACGGCGCGGCGGAAGTAGGAGAAGGTTTCAATCTGAACCTCCAGGAAATGGGGGAATTGCGAAATCAGCTGCAGAATACCATGTCTGAATTTTTAGATATCTTTAAAACAAATTTACTACCAGCTATGCAATGTCAGATCTGCTTATATCCGACAAATTCCATAACCCAATTGCGGGCGTTAGTTATGCAGATACAAGCCACTCACGATCGCATCGTATCATCAGACAGTCCCAGTGGGAGTAACAGAGCTCTTGGTCTACCGGTAACGAAATCCCTGAACTCCTGGAGGAATCCACGGTATCGGGTCCATGAAATAGGCAACTCACCCGAGTTAGAAGTGGCCGAACTTCAACCCCGAGTTCCAATTAAAATAGATTCTATCTGTTGGAACTGCGACCAGAGAGGCAACTACCACACTGATTGTCCACAAACCCCGACAGGTTACTTCTGCTATGGATGTGGCCAGAAGAAAGTAATCATACGAAATTGCCGGAATTGCGCCACGAAAAACATGAGACGGGCCGGGAGCAGCAACACCAGCAACGTGAACCTCAGCCATCAGCACCACCACCTGCAGTGGTAGGCAGCAGTCAAGCTCCTCTAAGAGAACAACAGCAACTCCCGACTTGATATAGTTGAATGATAGCCCCAATAAAAGTTTGTATGACAGTACTAGTAGCTTAAAGGTCGAGATCGAAGACCAATTATCGATATATGACGTAGAATTCCCGACCACCGTTTCAGAGATCAGCACCAATGGTGTTAACAACATGCTAGACATCCCTCTGGACGTGTCTTTAATATCTGACGTTCCATTGACACCGTTAGCGACAACTCCTACTGACGTTGCCGAGCAGGGGGTCGACTCTCACACTTATAAGATATTGAGACGGCCATCAATCCCTGTGATGACGAGTGTACGTGAGGCGACTCAATATCCTATGACACCACTGCACGAGCGCTGGAATAATTACCGTGCTGTGAGAAATAGGATATTTTCATCGGTGACAGAATCCCTTGATGTGACGGCGACCAAGCGCGCCAAGGCTAAGAGGAAGAAGCTGGCCCACATCACAGTGTCAGTACCAGACGACATTCGACCGTACGCTGAAGTGCCACTGTCAGTGTCTTGGGTCGGGGAGCTCTTGAGAGGTTATAGGAAGCAGAGGCCAAATGGACAAGCTACAGCTCACAATTAGAGGTGCCTAATGGTGCCATGACAAGCGTTCATGGTCATGTGGACATGGGGGTTACCTTCTGTAGTGAGACCAAGGACTTGCGCTTCTACATAGTCCCGGGGCTCACTCAGGCGCTGTACTTAGGCATTGACTGCTATTTGGCATGGCTACACATGTCCTAGCTGCAGTCGCGGAGGTAAAAGCATGTCCGCTAGCTGCCTCTGACACTGACCGCCATCTTCTTTCGGAGCAAGAAGAAGAAGAAGAAACGTCTCGAAACCACCAAGCAGTTGTTCCCTTCGTTTGCTGCACTAGGCTTGGGAAAGGCGTCACTGATAAACCACGAGATCGACACTGAAGATGCAATTCCGATAAAACAACGTTTTTAAGCCCTATCCTAGCAAGGAAGCCAGGAAAAGTCCGACCTTGTTTTGACGCCAGGAAGGTGAACAGAGTCACCAAGAAGGACGCCTATCCATTACCACAGATAGACAGAATTCTAGGTCGACTTCCTCCGGAAAAATACATTACGAGCCTGGACCTGAAGGACGCATTCTAGCACATCCCGCTAGATCAGGAGTCCCGTGAGAAGACCGCTTTCTGGCGCGAGTGGCAGACTGCTTGGAGAAGGCCGGTCTCACTACTAACGTCGAGAAGAGCAGATTTTGCATAAAGGAGACTAAGTATTTGGGCTTTATAGTCGGAGAAAATGGCATAAAAACCGATCCTGAAAAGGTCGCGGCAATAGTAGATTACCCGACGCCGAAAACGGTTCGACAATTTCGACGACTGTTGGGAATGGCGGGTTGGTATCTGCGTTTCATCCCGAATTACGCGGATTTGACGGCTTCGACAACAGACACGTTGAAGAATCCTAGCCAATTTAAGTGGACCTCTGAAGCTCAAACTTCTGTTGAGCAGTTGAAGCAAAAGTTCACGTCTGCTCCGTTACTAGTGAGTCCGGATTTCACCAAGCCGTTCGTTATACAACGTGACGCCAGTCAACAAAGAATTGGTGGAGTGCTGATGCAACTTAATGGTAATGGTAACGAAAGATGCTAGCTTGAAGTGGCTTATGTCCCAAAAGGACCTCAGCGGGAGGCTTGCTCGGTGGAGTCTGAAGCTTCAGGGATTTGACTTCACCATTGAACACCGGAAGGGAAGCCTCAACGTAGTACCTGATGCATTGTCACGAATATACTGTGACAGTTTGAAAACCGCAGAAGAGACTGGCCCAGAGGTCGACATTAGCTCTCCACACTTCGATTCATTAGAGTATAAGGAGTTGAGGCAACGAGTTAAATCGGCCTCAAACAAGCTACCAGATCTATTTGTTAGAGGAGATTTCGTATACATCCGAACAGTTCCTAGGACGGGGGATCCAGTCCAAGAGGAAGTAGCCTGGAAGCTTTGGATTCCGCGAGGGCTCGTCATCGCCGCAATTTCGAGGGCGCATGATCCGCCACTATCTTCTCATGGAGGCATAGGGAAAACTCTGGAACGCTTACGACGACACCTGTACTGGCCAAAGATGACAGTCGATGTTAGGAATTACATTGGCTCGTGTGACGTGTGTACAGAAATCAAGGCTCCGAACACCATTCTTAGACCACCTATGGGAAAACTGTCCCAGACAGAACGACCATCGACTTATTAGGTCCCTACCCTGGATCTATAAAGGGCAACATTTGTATAATTATTGCTCTTGACCACTTTTCAAAATACCCGTTGTTGAAGCCGATTAAGAAGACCTCTGCTCAACAAAATTGCCAGTTCGTGGAAGCTGAGCTATTCCACATGTTTGGAGTTCCAGAAACATTAGTAACAGACCACGGATCCCAATTCAGTTCCACTCACTTTGCAAAATTATTAGAGAAATACGGTGTACACCATCTCCGAACCGCGGTCTACTCACCACAAGGGAATACATCTGAGCGGGTCAACAAATCCATACTGGCGGGAATCCGAGCATGTCTCACCAGGGAACACAATAAATGGGACGAGAAATTCAGCCTCGTGGCTAGTTACTTACGGAGCTCAATACATCAAGCCTGGTATCTCCCCGTGTAAGGTACTTTTTGGAGTTCAAATGGTGGAACACGGTAGTTCTTATAACCAACTGAAAACTCTAGGTACATTGTGCGAACCCATGGCATTAGACGAGTCCGACAAAGTGCAGTTAATTCGTGCTAAGGCCCAAGAAAACTTAAGCCATGCATTCGACCAGGGTACGAAGAATCATAACCTGCGCTCAAAACCAGTAGAGTTTAAAATAGGTCAAGAGGTGTATAGGAGGAATTTCATGCAAAGCAGTTTTCAAAACCAAGTCAGTGCCAACCTAGGAAGGAAATTTCTGAAGTGTCGTATAAAGGCAAGGAAAGGTAATTCGCTGTACTAGTTGGAAGATCTGCAAGGAAGGTCAATAGGGATCTACCATGCGAAAGACATTAGGCCTTAAGCGCTGTTTGAGGTAACTGGAGAGTCTGATAAGATCACGTCGAGAAAAGTCTTTAAATCTCAGTAGCCATAAGAAGACACACGCAAATGATAGGTTATAGCGAAACCCTCCTATTGCCGCGTCAATGGTGGGTGATATACCTGTTGTAATTCAAACAAGCAATCATATCTCTACCCCTTTAGGGGTAGATAAATTCCCTCTAGTCCCGTCTGGATTAGCCTCGTTATGAGTATTTTTCTTTTCCTGTCTCTTCTTCAATATTTCTTTACTCTGCGGCGGACTGGCGAAAATGTGATAAAGGACGATGACCCTAGTATAACCCATCTCTACCTTAAGTGTGTAGATGTTTCCACACTAATCCCGTCTGGACTAGCCTCGTTATGAGGATTTTTCTTTTCCTGTCTTTTCTTCAATATTCCTTTACTCTGCGGCGGTCTGGCCAAAAAGTGATAAAGGACGATGATGCTAGTATAACCCATCTCTACCTTAATTGTGTAGATCTTTCCACACTAATCCCGTCTGGATTAGCCTCGTTATGAGGATTTTTCTTTTCCTGTCTTTTCTTCAATATTTTTTTACTCTGTGGCGGTCTGGCGAAAATGGGATAAAGGACGATGATCCTAGTATAACCCATCTCTAACTAGTATGAGTAGATGTTCCACCTCTAATCCCGTCTGGATTAGCCTCAGCATGAGGTTTTATTTTCTGTCCCGTCTCACGGGTAACAAAGGGTCGTGGGTCGAGCACATATTGGGCGCCCGCGAGGAAGAGGCTTAATAATAAAGACCGGCTAGCTCAGCGAGTACGACACTGGACCATCCTTCAGGGCCTTTGACACCCGGAGGGAGTCATGTGGGCCTGGCGGCAGTTAGGAAATGCCAAGTGTATCCACGGCCAGCCGCCCATGCGAACTTGCCCTGACCTCTAGCCGTCAGAGTTGTCAGCGGAACGACACACACGCCATGTTGGCAAACGGGGAGATCGGGCCAAGAGGAGGCTGAAAATATGACAGCAGGGAGATTTTTGGTGAGACTCTGGAATGGTGCAGTTCAACACGCGTAGCAAAAGGAATTTTTTGATATAGACCAGAAAAGTGATAAGTTTTTGATTAAATTTTTTTGATTGAACAAACGAACGAGAAAGAAACACCAAAAGGAAATTAAACCCACCAAACCGAGGCATAACAACAGTTTCCGCAAAAGAATAAGTGAGCGGCTCAATGTGGGGAGGGCCTGAATCACAAAAAAAAAACGGATAAGTATTAGGAATATTATTAATTATTGTGCATCTGAAACAGACAGACGCATAGAGAAAAATTTTAGTATTTAACAACGAGACTGTTATACAGTAACTGAATAAAGGAGTGAATCATAGATTTGTTACTGAACGGGACTACATAACCTCCAATACATGTGCCTGTTCCCGTTAGAGTAAAATTTGCACCGCAAGGAGCACCTAAATAATAAGGAAGGATTATTATTCTGACCATTCGTATCCATTGAATATAAGATTTGCATAATCGTAAAATAATTTAATTACATTATGGACTTACTAAGTGCTATCTTTACACAGAAGCACCTATATAATAAGTAATTAGTTTAACGATTCGTATCATCTGAATGCAAAATTTACCAAATCGTCAAATATTTTAAAATAATTATGAACTTACCTAGTGCTGTCTTTACACAGAGCACTTAAAAATAAAGAAAAATTTATTACATTAACGATTCATATCAATTGAATGAAAAATTTACCTAATCGTCAAATATTGTAATATAATTATGAACTTACCTAGTGCTGTCTTTACACAGAAGCACCTAAAAAGAAAAAAAGTTATTATTCTTGCTATTAGTACCAATTGTTGAGCACAGCTAAAATAAAAAAAACATTAAAAAACAAATATGTTAAATATTTCATACTTCCCTTAGAGTCTCCTGATTCCTCCAGTTTCAGCTGCAGATATCCACCGACACAGGAACGCATCGCATCTGAAATGAAAAAGATAAACAGATATTAGTTTAAAGCAACTAATATAACAAAGTAGCATATAAAAACTATGGAAATAAGCAAATTACATGCAGACTGCCAAGAAACCAATTTCTTGGCAGTACAACAACAAACACATGCAAATATAAACATTGAAATTTCGTCGCAAAATTCATATGCTCTGCATAATAAACATTTGCAAAACATGCAAATATGTTTAAATATGCAAAACATAAAAACTTGCAAGACGTACATACATTATAATTAGTGAAATGCAACAATTTGTACTATTATTGACATTTCAAAAATCACTTTACCAACATGAGCAATTTTGCATAATTTGCATATTTCTTGCAAATTGTTCATGCTGGAACTCACAATAATTAAAACTAAACACTTAAATAGTGATAAAAAACACTTACCTGGACAATTAATCCACAATTTGCCATGAAACACACGAAAAACAACCCGACACTTTCGAATGAAAACACCGCGATCGCGACTGTCAACTTGACACGGTGAAAAGCCGATTATACGTAGTTGGCTACGCGCTACCTGTGGGTAATGCTTAAAAACCGCGAAGGCTACCAGGTAAACAAATATTCGCGAAAAAAGGTAAATTAAATTCCCATAATAAGTGGGAAAGAGAAAGATGCGAAAACGAGATGCAAGAAAAATGAGAAATATTTGCGTTCCACATTGGAAATTGTCATAATATGGCAGGAAGCCGCCATCTTGATAAATTTCAGAAAAGTTAAAATATTTCATAAAATAAATTACGAAAATTAATGGATAATTTTGAATAAATTCGTTGAAGGAAATTGGCACCTTTTGACATAAGTATACAAGTCAAGCAAAGTCGAAAAATATGCTTAATTTGCATTTTTCGTGTGGAACGTATGTCAAAATGGCCGCTCAAAGCCTATAAAAAGGGGGCAATTCCTAAGATCTCTCTCAGTTTTTTGACAGCGATCACAAGTGAAATATCTAACAAGTTTTTCTTAGCAAATAATATTTTTTTAGTTTTCAGCAATAAGCATAAAATATAACGTGCCATTAAAGGTACAATATTTTTACATGCTAAAAGGTTGTGTGCAGTGAGTGTTGGCAAAGGACAGGAAGTTTTTGAGTTTTGTTCTACAGATAAGTATTGTGTCAATTAATTTAGTAAATAAGTATCGTGCATAAAAATTAAATACATGCCAGCTTTCGGCATTTTAATTATACATGCAAAGAAACAAATTAGTTAAGCAATTAATTTAAATTAAGCGCAAAGTGAAATTAGAAAAGGCTACAAATTGCATTTAGTTAAATATATGCTAAAATACAGCATAATAACTATATATGCAATCGAACAATTAATAAACAGAATTAAATTAGTGAAAAAATTAAATTGTAGTGAATTTATAAATTGAAGTGTCACATTGGAATTATTCAATAAATCCAGCATTAAACATAAGCACACATATCTTTTTTTCATACCGCTACACTGTCCACCTAAATGCCGTAATATAGCTGTAGTTATCGATTGCAGCTACATTACAAAATATTTATTGGTGGTTCCATCCAGGATTGTGTGCCTGTTTACTGTTGTGATTGCAAATAATTCTAGTATACTCAATTTAGTGATAAACATTTTTTAAAAAAAAATTATCTTCGAATTAAAAAACATCGAAAATTAAGTTATAATTGTGCTTAGACGTGGCAGTTCTCATTAAAACTACAAAATTAATTTATAAACGTGCTTAGACGTAAAACTTCAGGGTGCCCAGACGAGGCAGCTGGAATATTATCGAAATTTTTGTTATAATTGCTGAACTTACATGTCAGTATATCTTGATAAATAGTTAATTACTGAACTTACATGTCAGTAACTCTTAATAAATAATTAGTTAATTAAATTAATTAGAATTAGCAACAAAAATTTATTTAAAGATTTTTCACGTCAATTTGTTATACACGGCATCAATTTACGTTCTTCGACTAAATTTTCCATTTATCCCACACGTGGTATTAAATTGCTTCCTTCAATTATTTTCATCATTTAACCCACACCGTTTATTAACTATAATAATAGAATATAAAGCAACATGGGGTCAGTAGATAAACTAATCCTCACGGAAAGCATATTGCGTTCGCGAATTGAAAGGTTAATCGAAAATGGAAAGAAAACGAACCTTGTTAAACGAACTCAAGGCTTTTATGAGACGAAAATGACAGAGTTGAAGAAACTATGGGAAGTATATAGTGACACAGATATGGCAATAAATCAGGCTTTATTAGAAAGTTCTGATGAAAAGCAACATGAGTATTTAGCCCAAGATAATCAGAGCTCAACAGAGTTAAAATATTCCGAATATATGGGAGAATTAGTAGAAGGATTGCGGAAATTCGTCCCAGCTACTGAAGCATCAAGCTCGGGACAAGTACCAATTCGTTCGACAACTGTTGTTGAACAGGAATCGTTCCTTCCGCGCATTCAGTTGCCCAAGTATATCGGCAACTACGATTTATGGCGATCATTTCATGATCTATTCATTTCTCGTGTTCATGACAATACAAAGCTAACACCAGTTCAGAAGCTGCATCATCTGAAATCTTGTTTA
The DNA here is from genome assembly GCA_963930735.1 of Dioctria linearis. NCBI lineage: Eukaryota > Metazoa > Arthropoda > Insecta > Diptera > Asilidae > Dioctria > Dioctria linearis. Next base: position 77,079,926 of record OZ005744.1, on the reverse strand, counting down.
GTGGGTGATGCTGAGAAATTGTTGCGGCACACTCCAGTAACAAATGAAGATTACATGCCAGCATGGAACAAGTTGAAGGCTAGATATGAGAACAAGAGAATTTTAGTTAATCATCAATTAAAGGTTTTAGTAAACCAAGCCAAACTAAATTCAGAGTTTGCTAAAGGACTCAAATCAATAATTGACACAACAGACGAATGTATCCAACAATTACAAAGTTTAGAAGTTGATACAACATCGTGGGATGTACTTCTAATACATCTGTTAGTACAGAAATTACCCTTCATTACCCTCAAACTGTGGGAAGAAGAGCAGGGAGGTACACAAGAACTCCCAACATTCAAGTCATTTAAGCAATTTTTAAGTACGCGTTTAAGAATTTTAGAATCATTAGCAGATAGTCTAGTTAAGTCCACACAACCCAAATCAAGCTGCACACCTGATACAACCAAATCATACCATATTACAAAGGGAATCAAATGCCCAGCATGCAATTCAAGTCACTTTTTACAAAGATGCCCGAACTATCATAAGATGGACATACCAGCCAGATATCAGATAATCAAGGCATCAAGCCGTTGTACCAATTGTTTAGGCTTGCATCATGTCAACAATTGCACTAGCAAATATAGCTGTCAAAGATGCAACAAAAAGCATCATAGCACCTTGCATGATGAATACAACCGGGACAAATCCAATCATGCAACTGTCGGAACTGAGCATAGGTCAAATACTAACAACGTTAGCTCGAACTCAAGTCAAGTCAATCAAGCTAGCAATACTATTCATAAACGCTCTCCACGGTTACAGTCAGTGAACAACACTGACGACTTAAACACTAGTCAAAACTTTGTAACTAGAGAGGACCATAATGCCCTGCTATCAACAGCGTTAGTAGTGGCACAAACAAAAAGCGGGAATTCACATATTCTACGATGTCTCATAGATAGTGGCTCGTATCATCCTTTATTACAGAGGAAGCCTGCAGGAAACTGGGAGCATGTCGCAGCCCAACCGCAGTATCAATTACTGGCTTAAACACTAGCCATACAGCAATCTCCAAGCAGCAAACCACACTTACACTTCGATCACGAAAAGCGAAGTCTACAAGAATATTAGAAGAAAATGTTCTAATATTGAACAAAATCACAGATCCTTTACCTTCCAGAATAATCTCTAAAAGGGAATGTTTACATCTCAATAAACTGCCACTAGCTGATCCCACATTTTGGAAGCCTGGAAAGGTAGATGCATTACTAGGAGCAAGAGTTTATGCTCAGATAGTCTTAAACGGCATTAAACAAGGATCTACTACTACCCCTACAGCCATTAAGACAATATTTGGTTGGATTCTACTAGGGTCAACAGCAAATGTTGTAGAAAGCAATACATCAGCGTTTACCGTCACAACTGACGACTTGGCTGAACAACTTAAAATGTTTTGGGAAACAGAAGAGTGTCCCACAAATCCGATTCTCAACAAAGAAGACAGAGAATGTCAGCAGAGATATCAGCTCACCCATCAACGTCTTCACAATGGGATTTATCAAGTGAAATTACCTTTTGTGAATGATGAAGTGCCTAGGGCAATCAAGACCACAAGCAATTAAACGGTTTCAAGGAATACAACGTCAACTGGAAAGGAATCAAGCTTTGAAGTTCGAGTATGAGAGATGTTTAGATGAATATCTCGAGTTGGGTCCCATGGAGGAAATACCTCCACCCAACAACAACGAGCCACAGTACTACATACCTCACCATGCAGTTGTCAAGGAAAGCACGACAACAAAGGTGAGAGTAGTATTTGACGCTTCAGCGAAAACGTCAAATGGCAACTAACTCATTAAGTTCTTATTAAAGGGACCAGTTTTACAACCCAAATTATTCGCCACGTTGCTCAACTGGCGTAAATACAAGATTGCTATGAACGCAGACATTGAAAAGATGTACCGTATGATAACCATGCATCCGGATCATCGTACCTTTCAGCGAGTCATTTGGAGACGTCCTAAAACCAAGGAGATCCAAGATTTTCAGCTGAATACGGTGACCTTTGGAACGTCTTCTGCGCCATACTTAGCCATTCAGACGCTTCAACAACTAGCACGTGATGAACAACAAAGATGGCCTCTAGCTTCAAAGGTCGCAGCCACAGATTTCTATGTGGACGATCTACTCACTGCGAGGGATCTATTAGATGACCTAATTAGCATGTAGAAAGCAGGAGGATTCAATCTGAGGAAATGAACAAGTAACAATCCGTACTTGTTGAAAAATCTTCCCCCAGAACAGTGCGAATTCAAGGATACGTTGATGATTTCGGACACGGAATCTGTAAAAACGTTAGGAATTCGTTGGCATCCTAAATTAGATAAATTTTCGTTCTTGACCAAACCTTGGAAAACGCATGCTAAGGTAACCAAACGAACCACTTTGTCTTATATTGCATCCCTGTACGATCCTTTGGGTTGGTGAGCACCAGTTGTAATTACAGCAAAGGTGCTTATGCAATCATTGTGGGTCACGGGACAATAAGGTTTCCGAAGCCATTGAACATCAATGGGATTGTTTCAAAAATAATTTGAAGTCTATCGACAATTTACAAATTCCTAGATGGATTAACTATTCATCAAATGCACATATCCAAATACATGGCTTCTGCGATGCATCAACAAAGGCATTCGCTGCAGCAGTCTATCTACGTGTAGGAGATAAGAATGGCATGTCTACGACTACTTTGCATACTGCCAAAACCAGGGTGGCTCCCATAAAGCCAACGACTATACCACGTTTGGAGCTAAATGGAGCTCTATTATTAGCAAATCTTCTTCAAGCTACAATGAAGGACATGCGCTTACATCAGGTTCCAGTTTTTGCTTGGACAGATTCTACGATTGTCCTGCAATGGATAAAGGAACATCCCTCACGATGGAAAACGTACGTTGCAAATCGTGTAGTAGAGATTCAGGACATCGTACGCTTTGAGCAATGGCGTCATGTGTCAACGAATCATAATCCTGCGGATGTGGCCTCAAGAGGAGTGCCTGCTGCAGATTTAATAAATAATCAGCTATGGTGGCGCGGCCCATCATGGCTATCGGCGGAACAAGATGCATGGCCAAAATTTAAGGATATTTCAGAACAAACCAATCTAGAAGCTAAAGAACCTATTGCGATAAATCTTTTAGCAAAAGTAGATAACCAGTTCCTTCTACGATATTCATCATATACTCGCCTTGTTCGCATAGTAGCTATGATGCAACGATTCATACACTATTGTCGGCATCCTCAGATTAAACGCTCACAGTACATTGATTCGCTCGAATGGAGCCAGGCAGAACTAACAATATTTAAACTGGTACAACAAACTGCATTCGCAGATGAGTACAAAAGTATATTGAACAAGAATCCGTTGTCGCAAAATAGCAAGTTGATTAAACTTAATCCTTTTATGGACGACAATGGCTTGTTACGAGTGGGTGGTAGACTCGACAATGCTTCCATTCCCTACAATAGGAAACACCCAGTCATATTACCACGTGATCATCATGTCACATTAATTTTAATCGACAAACTACATGTAGAAACTCTACATGGCGGTCCCTCATTGGTTCTTAGCACTAGTCGAAATCAATTCTGGATATTAGATGCTAGACGTTGCACTACCAGTCGATTACATAAGTGCATTACATGTTTCAAATATCGCACGACGACTAGAAGCCAGTTGATGGGAAATTTACCGACCCCGCGAGTAAATGAAACGAAACCATTTACTAAAGTGGGAATTGATTATGCCGGACCTGTAACGATAAGAAGCTCGAAGTTACGCAACACCAAGTTACAAAAGGCATATTTCTGTATTTTCGTTTGTATGGCTACAAAGGCTGTACTTTTAGAATTGGTGTCAGATCTCACATCTGAAGCATTCCTCGCCGCATTAAAGAGGTTTGTAGCTAGAAGAGGATTGTGTACTGACATATATTCAGATTGTGGCACCAACTTCATTGGTGGAAAATCTCTTCTGGAAAAGGATTTACGACAAGCCATTCATGCCTCAACACCAGAAGCAGCAAAATATTTGTCCTCCAAGCAAATCAACTGGCACTTTAACCCTCCAGCCTCTCCACATTTCGGAGGAATCTGGGAAGCGGGAGTAAAGTCAGTAAAGTATCATCTTGGAAGAACACTACAATAATCCAAATGTACGTTTGAAGAGTATGCAACCCTATTAGCTCAGGTCGAAGCATGTTTAAACTCTAGGCCACTATGCTATGTTAGAAATGATCCAGCGGATTTATTTATCCTTACACCTGGACATTTCTTGATTGGCCAAGCACTAAATACGATTCCAGAACCTGATTATACAAATGAACCTGTTGTATTGTCCAAAAGATGGCAGTACATTCAACAATTGAATAAAAAATTTTGGGATAAGTGGTCAAAGGACTACCTTAACCAATTGCAGAACAGACCCAAATGGTACACAAGGCAACCGAACATGCACATTGGAGATGTTGTCCTTATTAAAAGCGAAAACATGCCACCCACTAGCTGGGCAATGGGTATAATAGAGCAAATACATCCAGGTGCCGATGAGCTAGTGCGGGTAGTACGAGTCAAAACGCGAAATGGTAGTTTCTTACGACCAATCGCTAAAATTAGTCCTCTACCATTAGCATAAGACTAACTGCCTGTTATTAGTGTCGTCATGTGTCTGTCCAAAAGTGCCACATTGTTGGCTGAGGGTCATCATCATTTTGATACACCATACTAACAAGCTACTATTTCAGATGTCATCCACATATGAGCAAGAGGATATGCTATACATTTTAGAGGATATCCAGTTTAGCCCACCAGGAAGTCCAGAGCGCAGGATGCTTCGTGGCCCAGGGTGCGATGTTTTCGGCACGCCTCGACCAGAATTGGCTCATGAATTGATCCCGCGGGACAGAAGAGAACCGTCAACGAGCCGAGCATCAACAAGCCGAGCATCAACGAGCCGAGTATCAACGAGCAGAGAATCAACAAGCCAAGAAACGACGAGTCAAGCGACCAGGGTGACAACTCGACCGTTTGAAGGTCCGACTCCCTGCACGGATCCACTTCAACAACAAACAGCAGTAGTAGCAGCCGCATTACTGCTTTGACAAAGCTTCTGCTGACTACAACCATCAAGGAATTCGAAATGAGAGCAAATAACAGCTTTCAAAGATTCCTAACTCGAGAACGCGAAGATATATATTTGCCTCGAGACGTCTTGCAGCGCATTGACGTCAGGGCAATACAACAGCGAAGAAATCGGGAAAAGGTTATTAATCTACCCGACAAATACCAGGATCGACTACGAGTGCTAAAGAATGGGACAATGATCTTTCATCATTGTCACAAAAGGGGTATACGTCAATTAAAGCAATCATTGGTTGAACAAACTGTTTACCGGTGGGGGGGGAGTATGTTGAGCACAGCTAAAATAAAAAAACATTAAAAAACAAATATGTTAAATATTTCATACTTCCCTTAGAGTCTCCTGATTCCTCCAGTTTCAGCTGCAGATATCCACCGACACAGGAACGCATCGCATCTGAAATGAAAAAGATAAACAGATATTAGTTTAAAGCAACTAATATAACAAAGTAGCATATAAAAACTATGGAAATAAGCAAATTACATGCAGACTGCCAAGAAACCAATTTCTTGGCAGTAGAACAACAAACACATGCAAATATAAACATTGAAATTTCGTCGCAAAATTCATATGCTCTGCATAATAAACATTTGAAAAACATGCAAATATGTTTAAATATGCAAAACATAAAAACTTGCAACACGTACATAAATTATAATTAGTGAAATGCAACAATTTGTACTATTGTTGACATTTCAAAAATCACTTTGCCAACATGAGCAATTTCGCATAATTTGCATATTTCTTGCAAATTGTTCATGCTGGAACTCACAATAATTAAAACTAAACACTTAAATAGTGATAAAAAACACTTACCTGGACAATTAATCCACAATTTGCCATGAAACACACGAAAAACAACCCGACACTTTCGAATGAAAACACCGCGATCGCGACTGTCAACTTGACACGGTGAAAAGCCGATTATACGTAGTTGGCTACGCGCTACCTGTGGGTAATGCTTAAAAACCGCGAAGGTTACCAGGTAAACAAATATTCGCGAAAAAAGGTAAATTAAATTCCCATAATAAGTGGGAAAGAGAAAGATGCGAAAACGAGATGCAAGAAAAATGAGAAATATTTGCGTTCCACATTGGAAATTGTCATAATATGGCAGGAAGCCGCCATCTTGATAAATTTCAGAAAAGTTAAAATATTTCATAAAATAAATTACGAAAATTAATGGATAATTTTGAATAAATTCGTTGAAGGAAATTGGCACCTTTTGACATAAGTATACAAGTCAAGCAAAGTCGAAAAATATGCTTAATTTGCATTTTTCGTGTGGAACGTATGTCAAAATGGCCGCTCAAAGCCTATAAAAAGGGGGCAATTCCTAAGGTCTCTCTCAGTTTTTTGACAGCGATCACAAGTGAAATATCTAACAAGTTTTTCTTAGCAAATAATATTTTTTTAGTTTTCAGCAATAAGCATAAAATATAACGTGCCATTAAAGGTACAATATTTTTACATGCTAAAAGGTTGTGTGCAGTGGGTGTTGGCAAAGGACAGGAAGTTTTTGAGTTTTGTTCTACAGATAAGTATTGTGTCAATTAATTTAGTAAATAAGTATCGTGCATAAAAATTAAATACATGCCAGCTTTCGGCATTTTAATTATACATGCAAAGAAACAAATTAGTTAAGTAATTAAGTTAAATTAAGCGCAAAGTGAATTAAAATAAGTGTATAACGCGTAAAATTAGAAAAGGCTACAAATTGCATTTAGTTAAATATATGCCAAAATACGGCATAATAACTATATATGCAATCGAACAATTAATAAACAGAATTAAATTAGTGAAAAAATTAAATTGTAGTGAATTTATAAATTGAAGTGTCACATTGGAATTATTCAATAAATCCAGCATTATACATAAGCACACATATCTTTTTTTCATACCGCTACACTGTCCACCTAAATGCCGTAATATAGCTGTAGTTATCGATTGCAGCTACATTACAAAACACCAATAGAAGACAACATTTACGTAATCATCGAATTTGTTAATTATATTAGGAACTTACCTAGTGCTGTCTTTAAATGGAGGACCTAAAAATAATGAAAGATTTATTAGTTTAACGATTCGTATCAATTGAATGCAAAATTTACCTAATCGTCAAATATTTTAATATTATTATGAACTTACCTAGTGCTGTCTTTACATGGAGCACCTAAAAATAATGAAAGATTTATTAGTTTAACGATTCGTATCAATTGAATGAAAATTTTACCTAATCGTCAAATGTTTTAACGTAATTAAGAACTTACCTAGTGCTGTCCTTACACTGAAGCACCTAAATATAATGGAATACTATCAGTTTAGATATTAGGGGCAAAGGCATCATTATTCTCTGTTATATAACCATCGAAATGTTGAAATGATTATATTATAGACTTATCAAGTACTGTTCGCATATCGGAGCACAAGACAAGAAATAATACCGCGATTATTAGATTATTTTGGTGCTGAAAGTGTCTTATTCTATTATATTATAAACTTATCGAGTGCTGTTCGCATGTCGGAGCACATGACAAGAAATAATACCGCGAATATTAGATTATTTTGGTGCCGAAAGTGTCTTATTCTATTATATTATAGACTTATCGAGTGCTGTTCGCATATCGGAGCACACGACAAGAAATAATACCGCGATTATTAGATTAATTTGGTGCTGAAAGTGTCTTATTCTATTATATTATAGTCTTACCGAGTGCTGTTCACATATCGGAGCACATGACAAGAAACCATACCGCGATTATTATATTATTTTGGTGCTGAAAGTGTCTTATTCTATTATGTGATAGACTTATCGAGGGCGGTTCACCTATCGGTGCACATGAAAAGAAATGATACAGCGATTAGTAAGTCATTTGAGCGCTAAAAGGTTGTTTGAGCAGCAGTCATAGTATCGTACCAAACGAGAGGTTTCTTCCCCGACCGCGCGTTGTTTAGAAAATAATTTTTTTTGTTAGCATTGCTTCTCCAGAAGGCCTTTCCTAGACCCATTATCCGCGGAACGAGTTAGTGGTACACAAGCTATAGTACAACTGAGAAGGAAGGAGGTAATCTGCTTGTACCGATCAACGACGCCATTAAGGACCCAGCACCAACACCGATATCATCTCGCCAAACACCTATAGAGCTTCGGGGGTGATTATAGGAAGAAACAAAAATAATATTAGACAAAAATTTCTGTATTGGTAATCAGCCTAAGGGCTTACAATAAAATGAATAAGATGGAATAAACTTTAGTTCTTTCCTCTCGGCCTTCCTCTCGTACCTCTCTCTTTCTCTCTTTCACAGGCACAAAAAGGGACATCGCAAACCAACTGCCAGTGGTGTCATGGGCGGTCGGGGACGGCAAGCTTGCATCATACCATCTGGTCCTCATGGATTTCTTCGGGTGAGTGATGTGTGAGGTCCCTTCAGGACCTGTGTGTGGGGTTTTTTTTATATATATTCTTTCGCCAGTAGTAGATCTCGTTCTACTTTCTGTAGTAAATTTTTAGGCACGATACCTTTTTTTGTTTATGGGCAAGTGACAGGCAGGTTTTTCTATATATTGAACCCACCCCACACTCTCCGCATTTAGACCGAGGTGCTAGCGTGCCGGCCTGTGAAGCTGTCACTAAGTGAGCTGTCAGCTATAACTGGCAATAGGACTTCACGTCCTCTAGACCTCACTTCGAGAGATGAAACCATAACAGCATGTACAAATCAGAAATGAATTCATTACAACAAACAAACATTATTACAATTGTATTTCCAGGAAGCATCCAGTCACAAAAAGTTCAAGCAGGTATAGGTGTCTCAAATGCATGAAAGGTTTTCATACCACATTTGACGAAGATGTAAAAATTTACATCCTAAAGCTGTAGAGGCAATCAAGCTACACAACAACGATTCTAATGAAACAAGGCAAACGACTCAAACCTATATGAAGAGGGAAAGACTATATGCATTACTATCAACATCTTTAGTTAAGGTTAAAACTGGAGTTGGAAAACCACATGCACTGCACGTCGATGTCTTATTGACTCAGGATCCGAGTACTCATTTATTTCATAGGCTTCATGCCATATATTACATGCCAAATGCAAATTGACAGTGGTTCAAACAAGACAAAAATCGAGGAAAACTTCTTAGTAGTCAATAACATAACTGATAATTTTCCAACCAAGTCAATTGCTAAAGGAAATTATCAACGTCTAGATAAACTTGAATTAGCAGATCCCACCTATTAGAAGCCTGGGATAATAGACACTCTATTGGGTGCCAAGGTGTACGCTAAAATTGTACAACAAGGTGTTGTACAAGGTACATAAGCTAGTGTAACAGTGATCAAAACGATTTTCGGTTGGATACTATTCGGAACTCCAGGAACCCCAACGAGTGAAAACCATGTTAAAACATACATGGCAACTTCTAATTATCTAGACACTCAACTCAGACAATTCTAGGATCGCATCCTAACAAAGAATGAAAAACTATGTCAAACCCTATATGAAATCCCATGAACCAGGTTAGACACAGGGAGGTGAAAGTGAAGCTAACTTTTGTGCATGACGAAATACCAACCTGAGCCAATTTTAGACAACAGGTAATCAGGCTTTTTGAGAACTTACAATGGCAATTCTCAAAACACTCTGAATTCAAGGCATTTTAGGAAAAATTTTTTCGAGATAAATGTATTGAACTAGATCACATGGAGGAAGTAAACCCACCACAGGATCAACATCAGCACTATTACATTCCACATCATGCTGTTTTTAAAGACAGCTCTACAACCAAACTACTCGTGGTTTTTCACGATTCCGAAAAAACCTGAAATTGTATGTCACTCAAAATTTATCTACTAAATGGACATACACTTCAACCTACATTGTTTACAACATTGCTAAATGGGAGAAGATACAAAATTCTCATGAATGCAGATATTGAAAATATGTAGCGTATGATTCAAGTGCAACCTGATTATCAAACGTTTCAATGAATTGTATGGCGGCACCCTAATACCGGCATACTAAAAGACTACAAACTCAAAAAAATTACATTTCGTAAAACATAAGCCCTATACTTAGCCATCAGGACCCTTCAACAGTTAAAAAAAATGAAGTATACATAATTTGCCTTTATCAGTAGATGCAGTACATGAAATTCTTTACGTTGACGATCTGCTAGCTGGAGCTGATGTTCTAGAGCACGTAAAGATAATGCAATTTCAGCTCATTGCAATGTTGGAAGTCCGCCAGTTTTAATTTACGCCAAGTTACTGTTCTGTCCCAATATACGGAAGATCCTTTCAACAGTCAAAGGCATTCTAGCGAAATAATCAGCAATTGCTAAACATTAACCTCGCATGGTATTGTTCTGCAACTGTCGGTTGTTTTGCTCATTAGCTCAACAGCTGGCTGCGATGAGCGCTTAGTTGAGCGCATTGTAATTATTATGTAAGGCGATTGTTTACAACTAAGCGACTCAGATGCTGCAACCGGTAGGACAAACAATAAGGTTGTGTAGTTTGTTTACATCCGCGTTGTGAGCAAAGAAAATTTACTTCCGACATAAAAAGACCAATGACTGGTCTGGCGAGTGCCGTTTAATTATGAGTTATAACGCGATATCAAGATACCGTTCGGTTCGGGTAAGATTTTGCTTAAGATATTGGATAGGTCAGTTTTGGGTCGAATAAACATATGTTTGTAATTCGAGTGTTGCTATTTATTCGCGAAGTTTTATTCGGATTAATCGTTGAATTATAGTTCGCTTGCTTAGGGGGCACGACAATTGGCGCAGCATGTAAAAGTAAGGTGTACATTATTTTGTTTTTAATTAATTTCGTTTTTTTTTAATTGTCGTAAGACGCCTTTAACTAGCAAATTTCGGCGAGTTATCGCTGATAAATTCTTATTTCAGATAAAGTGTTAAATTTAAGATGCCAGAGTTTGTTTTGTTGAAAAGATGTATTATTTCAGTTTACGCAAATTTGATAATTTTATATGGAGTAATATTCTTAGGTTGACAGAGTACAGATTTGTTGTATTTGCTTTTATTTTTTTTGCTCTCATTAATACATAGTAAGTGTATCTAATCGTCGTGTTGTCAGTGTTCAATGGACTCGAATAGGTTTACTTTAAGTTGAGTTTTTTTAAAGATCGGAATGAGTTTGTAGGGATGTGAATCTGGACAGGTCTTCGAATTAATATTCACAAGGTAAGAGCTGAACGGAATATTCTTCGCCGGGGTATCGATTTCGTTAGTATCAGTGTTGTGCTTTCGTGCCCCTCTAGCAGTAATAAAACTCACGAATCAATACAACAATAAATCTTTCAACCAAAGAAAATACACGAATTGCATTTAAGACAATTCTTTATTAACCCGAACTGACCTATTTTACTTTCTACTAAGCTACCTGGCGCTTAGGTAACCTAAACCGACTTGAATCAAGATAAGACTGTGTACTTTACGGCTAGAATATACAGGCGCCCGACCGACCAGTCATTGGTCTTTTATGCCCCAATATTCGGAAGTAAACTTTTACTCGCAACGCGGATGTAAACAAACAACACAACCTTGTCGTTTGTTCTACCATTTGCAGCACCTGAGTCACTTAGTAGTAAGTAATCGCCTTACATAACAATTACCACGCGAGTTTAATTGCTATCGTTAGCTGTTAAGCTAATCAGCAAAATAACCGACAGTTGCAGAACAATACCATGCGAGGTGACTGTTTTAGCAATTGCAAATTATTTCACTAAAATGCACTCTTAGCTACTGGAAGAATCTTCCTTACATTGGGCCATAACATCCCTCCCCCCCTTGGAAAAATTAGTTTCCGCAGGGAACTAGATCTGGAGAGTGCAATATTCTTAAAAATTGAAAATATTTTTGGTCTCCGTTCGGTTCAAATTGTTTTACATTTAATTCTTCTGATTTATCTTTTCTTACAGTTTTATCATTTTGCATTGTTTTTCTTTCTTACTACCTGTATGCTAATTTCACTAAAATTTTTTTAGTTTATCTGTTTAACTCTTTTTAATATATATGTATTTCCTTATATATATCCTTATATATATATTTTGTTTGTCTTGATGCTTATCTCTAATTTATGAAATTTTTCTTTAACAATTAACACATTTTTTTTTCTTCATGCATATCTTTACTTTATGAAATTTTTCTTTCACAACTAACATATTTTCCCAATAACTATGTATATTTCCAATGCTATAACCAAAAATTTGCTCTATATTGTCCTGCAATTTATTGATTTTTTTTTCTTTAAATAAATTTACATGATTAAATCAAATATTCTTAATTAATTCATATGCATTTTAAAAATATACAACGTATTTATTGTCTGTCTAATAACAAAAAATGAAAGTTTGCTTTTTACAAATGTTTATAGCACTTATATATAACAAAATTACTTATACAAAAATTCTATCTAAGGGTGTGTACTTTCTACGGGTGCCCATAACTTCTCTAAATACAATACTAGGGCTACTCTAATTATACCGTCTGCTTTCCGACGAGGGTAAATTTACTGTTTGCAGGTTTGTTGTTCTTGCCATGATCACTTTATACTGGCCTCTGCTAGCTTTGATAACCTCTGGTTTATTGACCCTTCTGATGGTTTTCTAATGAAGGCTCGCACTTTGCACTTTTCTGACGTTTCAAACGGTACACTATTCCTGTTAATGCAGCTGGCACTTGATCACCTTTGATTTTCAAATAAGATTTTACGCTGAGATGCTACTTTATCCATTAAGTATTTGGTAAGAGTAATTTCATCTACATTGCATTTCTGGAAAACATTACATCAGTTTGTAGCTTTTATGATGTGATCATCATTCTTCAATTTCATTTCAAGAAACATCCCAATGGAAATCGTTGCTCTGAGGGTTGGTGGTAGGACGGACTCATCAAAATGGTTTTTTTAAAAAAAAATTCTTTTAAGTACGATGGAGTTCTCTCAATTATATTGAGAGTCCACGTGTACTTCAAGATTTGTTTTTTTTAATATCTCTGGTTGTATATTACTAGGTATATATATATTACAGACCTCTCAGTATTAAATTATGCTCTCGTAGTTCCGTCAGGTTTCCTAATTATAGCTTTCCATTAAAAGTTTATCTAAGATGTAGCTATATTTTTGGACTTTTTCACTGCTGCTCCAAATTCGGCATCTATGCAGATGATATATGTGGACTTCGCTATTACAGGAATAGTGTTTATCTTGCTCATGTTCAAACGATTATTTCACTCATCTTCCGAGCGTAAAATATCCTTGGATGTAACGTGGATCAAAGACACCAGCGTACTTATCCTTATCAGCTGCATCTTACGAATTTCTCGTACTTCGCTCATACCCTGTGCTGCAGTAATGTCGATCCCCTATATTTACTCGTTGCGTATCTACAACAGGCAGGCGCTTGAAAAATTTGTCAAAATAAGTGAAAAAAAATTAACTGCATTTGTAAAAATTGGCTCCATGAATTAACTCCGCACGAAATAACTTCGCACTCAAAAACTGAAATAAGTCCGCATAAATTGCGGTGTTATTTCAGAAATAAGTCCGAAAGAGAAGTGAAAATAACGCCGCATTTTTGACTTTTTCTTAATTTTGCGGACTTTTTCCCAAATGTAAAAAGACAGCAAGCTTTGGCCCGACGTGGCACCCCGGAAGCGCGGCGTGCCTCGCCTTTTCTCATCTTATCGATCACATAAAGCAATTTTTACTTTCGTTTTTCAGAGGTTTACCCTTATGTTTATATTGATGGAGAGAACATCTGAGGCTGTTATAAACACTTAAATATTTGAATATATTGATACTTATAAATCTAAATTGGAAGCAAATAGTTTATTACCTTTTACAAATTCGTAACTCATTTTTACTTCAGTGGAGAAAAAAAAACGCCTTGCCAGTGCGGAGTTATTTCGTGCGGAGTTAATTCAAGGAGCCGTAAAAATTATATAGTATCTACATAATTAGAAATATTTGCAATAGAATTTCTTCGAGCCCCAGCACCATTTGATTATAATCACACAAATCTAGCAGAACAATAAGCGACTTGGAAACAAAAGCTACAGTTATTCCGCACTGCATCTGGCATCGAGAGCGATGATAGACAATTTGCCGTACTTCTACATTGTATTGGAGATCATGGGTTAAAAATTTATAATAAGTTTAAGTCAGAGAAAAAAGACTTAAAATTTGAAATGGTGACTGCTGCCTTTGATAAATACTTATCTCCCAAAGAAAAAGTGTAGCCTCAACCTGTGAATATAAAGAGGAAACATAGATGCATTGGTGATAGGCAGTACCGATAAAGTTTTAAGGGAAGGGGATTCTGCGCACAGAAGGTTCAACTTTAGAGGAAGCCGTCAAGATTGCGAAAGCTCATGAAGCGAATAAGCAGCATCTACAGGAGATGAGCATGCATAATTCAATTGAAGCAGAGATCAGCCAACTAAACTTAAACGCAACGTAAACTGGGTGACAGGCAATACAAAAAAATATAACAAGTCACAAAGTAAGCAGCAGTTTCATGGTCGAGGTTATGTATCGCGGCTGTGCGTATGTGTGAATTAAACATACATAATTTCGATGAAAAATGTTCAACATATTATACTATATTAATATAATAACTCAACCTTCTTTCATTAAAACTTTTAATTTAATCAACTCCCAACCTACTTTCATGGTAAGATTTAAAGATGAATAAATAATACTTCCATATCCTACTAGAATTATATCATTCCAAATACCCACTATCAACTTTTTTCCGACCTTCCTGGACTTGGATAATTATCAATTATTTCTTCCTTCATACTACATCATTCAGGCGATACTTTAGTGGCGATTAATATTAAGCGAGATTAGGATTTTACTGTTTATTCATAGCTCCCATACAACTTCCACTACTCACCTCAGACAACATATCATACTACATTAATATCATAACACAGCGTTCTTCTATCAAAGCTTTTAATTTAAGCCACTCTCAACTTAATGGTAAGTAAACAATGTACCTGCCTCAATACTACATCAACTTCATGTGAACTATTTTTTACATATAGAATTCAATCAAATCTCATAACAGCGTGATTGATTGAGATATTTTATTGAAAATAAAAAAACAATTCGTCAAAAAATGTAAGACTTTTCAATACAAACTCCTAGATACAAAAACATATTAATCGCTCAATGTGTCTGCTTTACTCGGACGTACTTGTTTACTCAAGATATCAAATTACCAGCCGCCTGGCCACCTTTTCTAATGCTTTAATTTAATTGCCGTGATCTATTTTTACACATCGAACATCATAACGTGATCATATAAAAGACACCTACAGACCACAACTGACGTTATAGTTGTTGTTGTTGTTTTTTTCAGCAAACGAAATTTTCAATTATAACTTCCACTACTCATCCAAGACATTATATCCTACAGATTAATATCAGTTGTTGTTTTCAGCTAAAGTAATTGGGAATCTTACATTAAAAAACAAAAATCGCTCAATTTGCTTACTTTACTCGGCTGCTGTGCGAATTTGTTTACATTATTCGAGTGCGAATTTGTTTACTTTACTGGACTGTGCGAATTTGTTTATGCAAGGAATCAAATTAGAAGCATGCCACCTGAAGAGCAAAATTAGGCATTTACTAGTTTCCATTACTTATCTAAGTGAACATATCTACCAACATTCGCACCAATCAGCTTTGCCTGATCTATTTTTAGATATATCATCACATGGCGCAATGTTTATAAAAGACACCTACAGATTAAGATCATCAAATCTTTAATCCACAACTTCGTTTACAGTTGTTGTTGTTTTTGTTTTTCAGGTACTAAAATTAATTACACTTGAGAAGGTAGATCGCTCATATCTCGAACCATAGCCCGTAGAGGATTTCTGATGAAAATTCTACCCCTAGTACTACTACTATTGACGTGAGCAAAAATATGAATTAGTATTAATACTTATTACACAAATTTTCTTAGGGAATTTCACATTTATTATCTACATAAATACACAGCTGCACACATCCACCCACGCCTTAGATAACGTTTCCTCAGCCACCAAGTAGCCCAGCCCAACATACCATAGGCACTGATACTAAAGTAAATAACTAAAGCCAAACTCAAGCTGACAAGTATACAGCCCCGACATAAATTCGGTTAGGGTATTTCACATCATTACTTAATACACATTCTACCCAAGCCTTGGTACAGATAAAATAAGTGCAAGGCATCTCAGGCAGTCCTAGTCATAGTATCAGATATTGTCACTAAAGCTCTCAGCCAACCCCCAGTACCCAGACACAGGAGGGGGCACCTCAAGGTCAAACTGTAGCCTCCAAGACCAGATCAAACTTAACCAGCAACCTCCACACACAAAGATTCCCACCATTTCACAAATATTTAGTGCTACGATCTCCGAGGTGAAAAATAAGCGAGCTTCAGAAGTAAAATCAAAGACCTATGCTATTTTCTAAGCTGGAGAGTGCTAAGAGTGATCTCGTATCCCCAAAACTCGAGATGAAAAACTTAATGAAAAATAAGCGAACTCCAGAAAAAAATTGAAAACCTATGCTATTTCCCTATGCTGAAAAGTGCTGAAAGTGATCTCGTATCCCCAAAGTGATCTCGTACCCCAAAACTCGAGATGAAAAAGAAGCGAACTCCAGCAACAAAATCTAAATCCTATGTTATTTCCATATTCTGGAGAGCGCTGAAAGTGATCTCGTATCCCCAATGTGATCTCGTATCCCCAACATCCAAGACACAAATCAATACAGTCAAGACACAACCCCACATTTAGTATGGACTCCAGCCACCTAGCGACGCTGGCGCCATCTGTGGCGAAATCCTGGAAGCTAAAACAGTGTTGCAGATCATACATAGAACAACTACTGATATCAAGTTAAGTACATATTCTGGAGAAAAACTCCAGGTAAGAGGCAAATATGTTCTTAAGGGCAAATATAATAATAATAACATAACAATTGCATTTATAATTATAACGCTTAATAAGCAAACGGTTATTGTATAAGATTCAATCTACTATAAAAACATTTGTTCCGTTGATTCCTTCTATAGCAACGAAATTATCTCCAATTATGAAGATTAATTTTCTGGCATGGATTGCCTAAAAACTCTTGTCATTTAACATTAAAAGAAAACGTACTACGTAAGTTCTATATTCCTATTAGAAAAACCCAATAAGTCTTTAAGATTTCGTTTGGACCCTAGAAATTTAGATCTCAATAACCGTTGCCAGATATTAAGTATATCAAAAACAAAACTAAATGGAGCATCATATTTTTCAACACTAGATGCAAGCTCGGGTTTTTGGATGGTTAAATTAGATGAGTATAAATCAAACTTGTGCCCTTTTAATACTTCCTTTGGTAGGTACAAATTCTTAAGACTCCCATATGGGTTAAATGCGGCCCCTGAAATATTTCTCAAAATAATGACAGACCTATTTAGTGGTATCGATGTCATAGTATATATAGATGACATTTTGGTCTGGGGGTAAAACGAAAGAAGAACATGATCTTCGTCTTAAAATGGTTCTTGACAGAGCGAAACAAACAAATATAAAATTTAATAAAAATAAATGTCGATTAGGCCTTACAGAGGTTACGTATTTTGGCATATATTTGACAAAAACCATGTCAGATCTTATAACCAAAAAATAAAAGCTGTTTAAAATATGCCTAGTAAAAAGTCCGTTAAAAACGTACATTTCTTAAGTCTAATTAATTTCCTAGGAGCCTTTATAAAAAGCTTGTCCACTGAAACAATGAGCCTCAGATCAGTACTAAGAAAAAATATTTCATTTGAGTGGACAGAAAGTTATGAAAACTGTTTTAAAAATTAAAATCCTTAATTTCTAATCCCCCAGTCTTAGCATATTATAACAAATTTTGTCGACAGCTGCTTCACAGTTTGCCGTTGCAGCTGTTTTATTACAAAACGAGCGTCCACTCGCATGTGCCTCCAAAACACTGACATCGTTCCAGCGAAACAATGCTCAAATTGAGAAAGAGCTTTATGATATTGTCTCCGGATGTACAATTTTGTACGACAGTATCTATATGGACAAAAAATTCAAGCTGAAACTGATCACAAACCTTTAGTGTCATTATCTAAAAAAGCTCTAGTTGATGTTCCAGCTAGGCTTCAACGCATGAAGCTTAATTTGCAAGCATATTGTTTTGAAATTATTTATAAACCGGGAAAACTTCTACCCATTGCAGATACTTTATCTATAAGACGGAAAATCTTAGTGACGAGCAACTTCAGCTGTTAAGGAATCAGGTATTGCAAGGCTGGCCAGATCACGATAGACAAATTCCGGATGCCATTAAACCTTTTTGGAAAATAAAGGATGAGATTTTTGTAGTTGATGATCTCTTATTAAAAAATAAAAGTGTAATAAATTAAAATTTTAAATACTATTTTAGAACTCTTACACGAAGGGCATCCAGGGATTTTAAAAAGCAAAAGCAGAGGATTGGTCTATTGGCCAAATATGTCCAGAGATATTGAAAAAAATGTGATATTTCAAATGAAGTCAATAAGACACGGTATTCCCAGCAAGTTAGTTTCAGACAATGATCCCCCGTTTTCGTCAATTCAATTAAAAATGTTTTTAGAAGAATGGGATATTGAACACGTAACTAGCTCTACGTTTTATTCTCAGTCCAATGGTCTTGCAGAAAGATCCATCAAATTCATAAGAAAGATGCTTAAGAAAGCTGAAGACTCAAAGACAGATCCCTTTCTAGCCCTACTCATGTATAGAGCCACACTATTAGACAATGGTTATTCCCCGGCCGAATTACTAATGTCGCGGAAGCTACGGACTCGTATTCCAATGACAAAGCAACTTTTAAAACCGGCCGTACCTAATTTTAAAAGATATGTAAAGGTTAGACAACATCAAAATCTTAGAATCAAAGAATCATATGACAGAACAGCAAAGTCTCTACCGGATCTTAAACCTGGTGAGGAAGTCCTTTTCCAAAAACATTCGAAAACTAATTAGATACCAGGTCGTATAGTAAGGAAAAGTACACAGCACAGTCATACATAGTTTCTACGTCGATTGGTTTATGCTCTAGACGGAATCGAAAGTTTATTATATTGAGAAAAGAAAAGAAAATACCTGTCTCTTTCCATGCATATGAAGAAAATCGAAGCTATACTAATGAAACCACAAATGATTCAGCACTGCACAAAGAAAGCCTTACTTCTGCAGATCAGTATAATTCCCAATATACAACTAGATATAGTAGGATAAGTCAGCCTCTAGAAAGATTCTCGTCAAATCAAAAAAAATAATTACTACTTCGAAAAAATATTTGTAAATTTCGTTCACTTTTGAAATAATGAGAATTAATTTTTCCTTTCATAAGTTTTTATAAGAGTATAAACTTTTCATTTGAAATAATAATTATAATAATTTGCATATCTATATTATAATATTATATAATTATAATCTTCATATATTAATTACAATATGAATTTAACTGAAAAAAAGTGGAGCATGTTGTATATGGCACACATGTATGTGTGGTAACACAAAGCAGTTGAGCAATCAAGCAGAGTAAAGATGAGTCAGGCGGTCGAGGTCAGTCTTGGTCCAGAGCTCGGAGTGATAATTAGCACCCTAGGTTAATTAGGTTAAGTTGTATAATATAATAATAAACATACTAAAATACAACAAGTGCGTTTATCATAAACAAAACAATATATACTATAATATATATTTTAAATCTTGTTTCATTTTTAGCTTTTTTTTTAACTCTTATTATATATATTTTTTTAAACTTCTCCTTAAATCTCTTATTCCTTTTAACTTTTCAATTTTTTTTACCCTTATCTTTAAAAACCTCTTCGTTTATTAATCAACATTTCTAATATATTCTTTTCCCTTATTTTCATCAACCTTTTTTTTTATCTTTCTTGTGCCTGCTTTTTAGCTTTCCATTTATAACTTTAAACCTTTATTAATTATCGTCATACGTTTCTTATTCTTCTAACTTTTTCTTTCTTTTTGCAAATTTCTCTTTCTTTTACATCTCTTATTTTTTTTTCAAACTTCTCTTTACTTCAAAATCTCTATTTCTTCCTTATTATTCAATTCTATTCACTTTTAAAATCTCTATTTTTCTTTTTTATTCAATTATTCTTTCAAAATGTCTTTAATTAAAATTTTCAAATTTCCATTGCTCAATTGCTCTCTTTTTTTTAAAAGACATTTGCTTACCTTCGTACCTTTTATTTTATAGATTTACCTTACATTGGATCCACTAGGTTACCTGTTTATATCCTTTCCATATTTTCCGGCTCATTTTAAATTTCGCTCATTGAATTTCTTCTGAAATTGGAGGGAATTTTTTGGACGTTTCTGTGGTTAAGCTCCCCGATTCCTGGATCATAACCGTTACCTACCTATAGACTGGCGAAGCTAGGCGTGATATTCTTCATATCGGTCCTACTTCGCACCGGTGCTATCGTACATGTTTGCAAGCTATATTTAGCTTTACTTTACCTTTTTGCGGCAAAGTCCATTGAGATCGTCGTCGGCTGTAACTGTTCTTATGACTCCATGCAAGTCGTCTGTAAAATGTGCGCGGTTCTATTTGCCCGTGCGAGGAATCAGGATTTTTTAAAAAAATTCTTTTGAATGCATGCTCATCCTCCAGCCTATTTCTTCTGTACTCTTTATATTCCGGTTGTCCCTCCCCTCACTAAATTCGTCGACACTTACATTATGATATACCGCACTATCATAAGCTGTGGACAAAGTCTTCTTCCATAATTGAGCCCCGAATGGCTACGCCAATATGGGTATACTTTTCTCTCTCTGTCCTAAAGATTTCTTTGCATTGCGTGCCGGACTTTTCGCTTCGAAGTGTCGGTCATAAGCTCAAGATGCGATGCTTTCCGCTATGTTAATGTTATCCTCCTCTATCCTGGCCTGAAACCGACTTCTTTGACTGCTACTTTGCCAAGCTGTGGGTCCCACACGTGCACAAGCTGCAAAACTTTTACCAGACGCACTTGCCTCGTTGCCTTTTTCAGCACCTTGTACCCAAAGTCTCCTATTTACACAGTCAATAATAACTCTGTCACTGAGGAAATCCATTTCAAAGATACCGTCACCTGGAACGAGTCGGTATCACCAATGACGTTAAAATTGCATTCTTGCTGACCGTTGTCTATCAACAACTTCGCCTCACAGGTGCCTATGGAACTCGTGGCAAATCCAAAGAATCCCCCAATTCTTATTTTCTGTTGCGTATTTATAGCTGTATCTCTTTTTATTCTAGCGACCTTGATTAAGCTACAGGTGGACTCAGTGCCAATGAGAAGTCTAAACTTACCTTCTAAGGCTATGTCAGATGGTACTGTGATGACAAATTTACTTCTTGAATTCAATTTTTCTCTTTCTTTCTCTGATAAATATTTCTTAAGAAAGATCTCCGCATACTGATCCCATGTTCGGCAGAATTAACAATAAAGCACCTTTCTTCCTAAATGGCGTTCATCTTGAATGCTAGCTGCACAGTTTGTCACTCTGACGTGGTGAATTCGGCAATTGACCACCTCGTGCCCATATTCCTGGCATCCAGTACAGAAGAATACCTGTTGGCACTCTTTGGAAATATATCCCGGCTGACCGTATTTAAAACATTTGATAACTCTGGGTTGTCGTGTTGTCCTAGCCGCAGTTTCCCAGTTCATTCCTTATTGCGCTGGCCTCCATACCGATGGAAAATGTATTTGGGACTCTCTCTGCCTTTCAACAGCAAAATTCTTCGTTCTCCATTCTTCCTGTGATATTTCTTTGGAATATTCTGGCTCTTGTTTTCATACACCTGCGGTCATAGGTTCAAGCCTTTTTGAATCTTTTTCGAAATAAAGAGCTTCATCTCGAACTTCTTTCAGTGTTTCAATCTTCCTTCCAGTAAGGTATACCCGTGTGGCTTGACTGCCGACACCAGCTTTAAAAGTAGCTACCGCGTCGACCTCTAGTTTGGCTAACAGACCTCCATCCTTATTGGGGTATCTGACTGATACCGCAGACTTAATCTGGTCCAGCAGCTCCACCATTCTACCCGCAAACTCTCTACTATCTTCACCCGGCCTCTGCCTACATGCTAACATTTCTGTGCGTAACTCACTGAAAGATTTCCGTGTCATGTAGGCTGTCTTAATCGCCTGTTGCAAAAATGCAAAGTCCTTTGGTTCATGTGAACTTATTAGGTAATAAGCGTCATCGGATAAGCGGTACGTTTTGCATTAAATAAAAATTCTTTGCTCTGCTGGTTCCATGCGGTCGTGCAAGTCTTTGCTGCAACTAAGGGATCGAAATGCTTCCTTTTCCAACTTCGGTGACCTTTCTCCTGAAAACATCGGCAAAGATATTTAGAAACCAGGTCCATAATCTTCTCGTATGAATCTGGCATCTTGTACACATTTGGTGATTTTCTATCTATTTTGATTCCTCTTGTTTTCTTACTGGTTTTCTTAATTATAGTTACTTCAAAATTTCACTTTTAAAAGAAATAACCTTCTAACGTCTACACTTCATATACATGGAACAGCAAATTTTATACAACTTACTCTAGAATAGATCTTTCGCAACACTCATATCTTTATTATAGGTGCTAGCCGAATACCCACACTCGTATCTAACGCTAAATATTCAAAACTCTAATATCACATTATTACCACACTCAATTTTTTAATTGATTAATTTTCGCGTTTATGTTTATTTTAACCGGCTCAATTGTTCCAGCTATAAATACTTTGATCTTTTATTTGAATTCACTGGTTTGGCGTTCATTTGATACAAGCTGTCTTCATAATAATATAAAAGCGCATAATTATCCCAGCAAATTGTTTAAACCAAAGCGAATGCAGTAAGACTTCAGCACTACAATCCATTTTGGAAGGGAGATTTCTCTAATTTGAGACAATGCCTGTTAAACTATCAGTAACAGCATCTATAAACAAAAAATCACCTGCTGATTAACATTCTTGAACTATCTTCTAATATTTTATAAAATTTTAAGGTGCATTCGTTTCCAGCATTTGGTATCCTGTTAGTAGTGCTATTATATTTAAATTGTCTTCATATGATATGGAATATCAGGTATCTCACTTTGGCTTTATCTAATACCATATATCACATGAGTCTCTAACTTCATTTATTGATATAGCACAACCAATTATATGCAATTATTTATCGGTATACTAACATAAATAGCATTAAATTATTGAGATTTATTCTTAACGACATTTGTCTAAATATATCAATCAATTAAAACTAAAAGCTAAATTTTAAAGCTCAGCCAGGTGATCATAGTTAAAAATAAATTGGTCCTTAATCCTGGTCATTTATGCAATTGACAGCTCATTAGCACTAGTGCCTATTATCGCTCGATTATTGCTCAGAGCGCATTCAAGAGTGTGCTCTGCTTCCCTATTATACTTACAACTCTCTTAGTTCAGCTTTAAAACTATGTAAAATTATATCAATGGTTTCCACCAGAGGTCAAAAGGCGAGTAGTGTTGATCCATCTGACTCACCCTCAACACCTGACCCGCAAACCAAATCCATAAAATAAAAAAAAACAGTTAAAAATAGTAAAGACTTAAAAATATTTTCTAGTCCAAAAGGAAGCAAGACCTGTGGTAGCTTTTTGACTCGATTCTCCCGACTCAGCCGACCGTGAATAATGACAATCAGTTATCAATCACAGCTAACAATAAAGGCACTGACAAGACTGTTCGCTGTTGTGTTTGTAATTTAGTAGATCCTACTTCTCTAAACCTTAAGATTCCAATAAACAAGAGTAAAACAAATCACAAAGCCACTGCTATCAGCTGGATTTATTGTGCCGCCTGCGCAGATTGATTTCACATCGAGTGTGCTAAAGTTGAGGTCTTCGATTATCTGTCGCATTATCAAGGAACCTCTACAGATTGGGTTTGCAAAGGTCGTATCAGCTTTGCAAAGGAGCATCATCTTGTTGGCAGGAATGTGGCTGGTTCAGGCTCTTCACTCAGCTTCGTAAGAAACGAGCTAAAAGATTTATCTATTAAACTAGACTCAACTGCTAAGAACGTGGTTTCGATAATAGTGACCACATCAAAGCTAAAAAAGACCTACGCATCATCAAAGATAAGGCCCTTGCTAATGAAAAAAAACAAGGTCACTCATCATCACCAATCTACCAAAAGTATCTTTTGCTCAAAGGGAACTTCTTCTTCCATCTCTTCACAGCATGGATCCGTCTTTCTCCAGGCACATCAAACATACGGCTCTCTTCAATTTAAAATCTATTAATAGTATCTCACCTAACGGTAGACCCAAATCTTATATCAAGTTTCTTAAGGAGGAACATTGTCAACCATTTTTTAACGCCTATATTCGGCAACTCAAAACTGCGCCTCTGACTCTTAATTCCATTATTCCCGACTCCTTGTCCATCAGGGTGTTTGTTAACGAAGACCTCGATACTGATGAATTCGATTTGTTGCACAAGGCTCTATTTCTCAAACGAAATAAATCGGTAATACAAGTGGCCACCAGAAATCGTAAGACACACATATCCAGATTTTCTGCAGACTGCTCACCTGATTCTCGGTGGAGCGCCTCACATCCGATTAATAAATTAATTACTAGTCCACTGCTCTATTTAAGTACTTCTAATGCACCATATTCTTCCCGCTCATTCTACGCTTCCCAACTTCCAGCCCCCCACTAACTGCAACATCTTCTCGCTGAATGCACGATCTACTCGCAACAAGTTAGCGGATATTAGACAGGTCGCTTCCCTTGGAAATGCCAGTGCTCTTTTGATCTGTGAAATATGGACCAAATCATTTCATTCCTTCAAGATGTTAGAAATTACCGCTTATAGAGTGCACAGATTAGATCGAACCGATAATAGTGGTTCGGGGGGGGGTGGCCATTTACATATCCAACTGGTTCTATTCTATTGTTACTTTTCAACTTTCAGACAACAGTTGCGAAGTGCTCGCAGTGAAAACGTGGAATAATATCTCGCATTTAGACCCAATTGCTCTCATAGCGGTATATAGAAGGTAGTCGACGTTCTCCGACTATCATCATTCGGTCATTGAACAATTCTCCCCAATTTTCATTGGGGGTGATTTCAATATTGACATGGGTCATAATTCCTCTCTCAAGACAAATTTGGAAGGGTTACTGGTTGACGTGGGCTGCAACTAATTAATTGCGAACCTACTCGACAGGGGTCCGATTTTGCTACTACGCTGGATCTCCTTATCAGCTCACCACACTTCACTCCTCAGTCCTCTGGCCATGAGATAATCTTCGCATCCTTCGATCTTCCATGCCATCCTCCTAGTTCTTGGATCACCTTCCGCAATTTCTCTGCTCTTCAACCTGAGGCTCTTTCAACTGATATTCATAGAATGGACTGGTCGGCTCTGCATTCTTAACCTGTCCCGAAGGATGCGGTTCTGCATTTCTCAAATATAGTCAGATCCCTTTTCCAGAAACATGTTCCTCTCAAAACCATTCAGATTAAAGACATTATACGACGATATAGAAGTCATAGATGCACTTCATCACGTCAAATCTAATGCACTTGGACTCGACGAGGTTCCAGTCAGATTTCTGAAAATTATTATTCCTGACATTCTCCCCGAAATTACTCATTTATTTAATATACTACTTACTGAATTTCACTTTCCGCTATATTGGAAGTCCGGGTTGATAACTCCTATCCCCGAACTCTCTTCACCGTTATCACTTTCAGATTGGGGGCCCATTTCCATATTGCCTGCTATTTCCAAGTTGTTTGAGGTAATAATAAGGGATCAAATGCAGTCTCACATTGACACCGAGGGCATGCTATTAGGTCATCAATCAGGTTTCAGATGCAAGTACTCTACCGCTACGGCACTTGTTAAAGTGGTGAGTGATATTCGTGGATTTTGCGACGATGGAAAGAAGGTAATACATGTCCTGTTGGACCTTAAATAGCCTTTGACTCTGTTCCGCATGACTTACTAATCTACAAGCTCAGATCATTTTTTGGATTTTCCACCTCTGCGTGTGCGCTTGTTGCTAGTTATCTGATTGATAGGACTCTGATTGTTTGCAGTGATGGCCACAGATCTGGTGTCAAACCTGTACTGAGTGGTGTCCCTCAGGGCTCTGTATAGCTCCTCTTTTATTCTCATTGTTTATTAATGATATTGCTTCCCCCTTGGCAAATACAAAACTTTCACATATATGCGGTCGATCTGCAGATCTTTGCTGCTGCCCCTTCTCCATATCTACCGAAACTAGTCATAGAACACAATGCTAATTTGGCCAGAATCAGCGAGTGGTGCTCCAGAAATGAGCTTGCGCTTAATCCCAGCAAATCTCAAGCCTTGATTTACTTCCCCTCGGGTCAGCAATCGCCACAAGACTCCCTTCCCCCATTCAACTCCTTGAATATACCATTCCGATTAATGGCTCCCATATAAAAAGCTCGGTTTACTTATGGAAAAACACCTCAACTGGCATGCCCATGTCAACCTGATATGTTCCAGGATTTACTTTGGTCTTCGGTCTCTCTATGCAGTGTCCCAACATCTCCTTCCTCATGTTCGGAACCGTCTTGCCTCAGCTCTCGTGCTGCCTTTATTTTTTTACGCCGATATTGCATTGTTTCCTCTGCAAAGCTCGGTTCTAATCAAATTACAGCGTGCTTTCAAAGCCTGTTTACGTTATTTGTTTGGTATGAGGCGTCATTCTCATGTTACATCGCTGACCCAGGTCCTTCTACCACGACCGCTCCAGACAATATATGAACTGAATACTCTTTGCTTCGTTTATAAAGCCAGACACAACATTCTCCCGCGATATATTAATAATGGGTTTTCCTGGAACCGTCTGGATCCATATAGAATTGTGCTACCTATACCTAGACTCAGAACTCAGTTCGGTAGCAGAAGCGTGTATTTGGTGGGAGCTGTTCGTTGGAACTCCTTACCTAGCCTAGTGAGACAATCTGACTCCCTCATTAAATTTAGGAAGCTGGCCCTGTAGATTCTCACTAAGGGTTAATAGGCCTCGAATCAATATATATTTAAAAAAAAAAAAAAAAACTATGATTGAGGGGTTGACCTTACTTTACTTGTTCGCTAGTATTAGTTTTGGTTTAATTTTGGTGTGTAGTTTAGCAGTACCCACATGAAGTGCAATGTTTATAAAAAAAAAAAAATTAATAATTCTATAATATAACTGAATTGCGTGAGTCTGAACTACATGTGTTTTCCATGTCTTTTGTAATTAATAACCTTGGTACTACAATACAGAAAATTAAACTGATTTTGAAGCTTATGTACCTGATACTTCATGATCATATACTACTTATATGTTGTATTAATTATAATAATAGTTCATGTATACAAGAATCTGGTGATCTTAATTTATGTCAGCATTAACTTTTACTTTAGTTACCCTAACTCTCTAACTATGTGCTCTAGCTCTATCCTTATAATTCTTCTATATGCTTCTTATTCTTTTATATACATTTGTCCTGCTAATTTTATATATCCAATCGCTAACCCATATGTTAGTAATAAGCTTATTCCTGTAACTTTTCGTATCGCCCACCGTTGTCTGACGTGGTTGTGGCCGGGGCTTTTAATAAATTTATCTATGACTATGAATTCATCTATTAAGGGGGTCACCCCGTGTGATCGCCTGTTTTTTTACCTTTTTTTGGTATGTTGTTTTGACAAACTTTATTTTTTCAGGAAATCAAAAAAATAATAGAGATCTTTATTTAATTTCAGGAACTGTATTTTATTTCGGCTAATTCGATTAAAACACGATTAAGAACTAACTACCTTAAAAACATCTTTCCTAATTTTTAATTTAGAAATTTTTATTTACGCTAATTCAGCTAAACGTGCCGACGCACGTTGAGTTTGTAACTCGAGATATTTGTTTTTCACGATTTCGCGAATGAAATCGTGGGAAGCTTATTTTTAATAAGAACGGAAGTAATAATGCATATTATGTGAATATGTTAAGAAAAATGCTGATTTCGCCGGGAATATAACGTCCCCCTCGTTAAGCTTAATGTCCTCCTGGATTCTATCCTTTATCGATCTCGTTACCAACTCAACGTTAACACGATTGGATTTTGTTTTTACCATATATAGTACTACAATTGCTACTAATATTACAATAAATGTGGTACTTACATAAAAGGTGAATTTATTATTCCTTGTTACATTTTTTATTTCCTTTATCTCATTGATATTTTTAATTTGTTTTAAATGTAATTGCTTCATATTTACCGCTTCGCTGATATTTCCTATTTCTAAGTAATTGGGTAGTATTATATGTTGGTTAAATTTCTTCTCTAGGTTCTGAAATTTCATATTATCTATTTCTATACTGCAGTTATAAAAGTTTATTATATAATGTTCATTTAATTTATATTCTATGTCATTACAGGTATTTTGCATTTTTACATTATTTGCATTTATGATCAAAATTAAATTTTGCTTTAGTTCTCTTACCTCAAATTGAACGCTTTTTATCTTTTTGCATTTTTCTAATTTGTTATTCACTAAATTCGTTTGCTAATTTTAAATTTTTTAAATAATATTGACCATCGTCCAGATAAGCTTTATTTTTAAAAAGAAGTATATTAATTTATTTTCTACTTGCAATAAAGAGCTTTTAATTTCTTGTATTTTAAAAATGTCTATTTCATAAAAATCTATTTCTTCTTGGGTGAGAATTGGTCGGCTCATTATGTTATGCTTTGCAAAAATTATATTTTCTTGGATTCTGTCTATTTATTCATTTAATAGATTTATATTAGTAAGAACTTGAATGAAATGTAATTGATTTAAGTTTTCCTTATTAATTTTAATTGAGTTATTTAATAGGCTAACTGTCAATTTCTGATTTTCGTTAAGTCTGTGGGTAAGTATCTGTAGGTTTTCTTGTAGATCGTTGTTAACTTTAATCTGTTTGTTTAATGTGTCTATGGAATTGTGATTATTTATGACGGTTGATTTGAAATGTTCTCTATCTCCTGTTTATTGTCGTCGTCTAGTGTACCAAAAACCTGTGGCGACGCGTCAATATCCTGTCACCACCATTCTGAACGTATGGCCAATCAACATGTAAATCGAGTAATTTTACCTGTCTAAAGACCCAGCTATTATTACTTCATTGAGCGTAGAAAGCGTTATTTAAGTAGCCATGATTTTGTTCAAAATACTTTTTAGGAAAAAAAACCAAATAGTGAGTTGATTGTCAGACTTGGAGTGGAGAACAAAGTTTAGAAGAAATAACTTTATAACGTGCTTTAACAAAATATAATAAGCCATATCTGGGGAAGATTTTTTTTTGAGTTTTTTTTTCATGAATTAAAGCGGCCAAGAATACTATTTGGGATATCCGTCTTTTATTCAGACTACCATCGGCAGTGTTCATGTTCATGCCCACTCAAAAGGGGGGTTCATCTATTTTCTTTTTAGGTGCTTCTTTTAAATTGACTTGTCGTACCTTGTGGTACAGTACATCATTTACTATCAGCAAACGTTACGAAATACTGTTACCTGCTGAAGCTCACCCTATCCGTAACGAAGAACTGGACCACTCTGTCAATACGGCAAAAACAGAGAAAACCGTCTCAACAGTTTGACGTAGTATCCACTGGGATAATCTTTTTTTATGCTCACACTGGGGTTATAAGTCCTCGGTAGCGTTTGAAGAACGTAACGAAGATCGTCATTATACGGCAGCTAAAAGAAGGCACATTATGCTGTCCCAAGGAACATTCGTGTGCTAGCGGTCACGACATCATTTCCTTTTTCTATTATCTTTCTTGCAGGACACTATAATTTAATTCTGTGTTTGTACAGCTCGGATTAAATCATTAAGCGGCTCAGATGGAACAACTTGAGAGTCTCCTGCCACAGGACCTACCATTCGCCTGGTACCATAGCAAATCAGAGCAGTCTAATTCTGTTCGACTCATTGGGTCATGGACTTCGTGTATGCAACTACCTTCACTCCAGACATACGGTTTATCTCGCATCAAGAACTGAGGTCTCAGCTCTTCCTACTCCAGTCGATACGGCACGTTGCAGTGGTGCTGTCAACGTAACATAAAATATCTGGTGTTGTCCTGGTATCACTAACTAGGGTACCACCAAATTGGTGACCCCGACATTCAAAGAAGCCAAAGCATCCTTCAGCACAGGAAGAAATTATTTTGGAAGAGGTTAGATAGTATAAGTAATAGAATAATTTAAATTTTCTTAGTTATTTTTGTTTACATAATTACACGTGATATTTACAATTCCTACATACCTTTTATATAAAGATATTTACATTCTCTTTCTTTTTTGGTATTATATCGATAATTTTAACAGCGTTTATGCGTGTAATTTTCTTTCTCCGCTTGGTGTAAGTAAACCATTATTGTTTGTAGTGAGACGTGTGAAAGTTTTCTACGCTCAACGACGTCTTGCTAGCTCATCACTTCGATAAAATTTATTAATTTTTTTTTTGTTTTTTTAAGTTTTCTATAACATTTATACTTGTGATTGGTCTTGCGTTAGTTAAAATTGAAATGCTCACCAGGCTAGAAGAAAATGCCTTTAAGGACCTCATTAATGGGAACACACGAAGTGAATCCAGGGCTTCTGTGCCAGTGAACATGCCACAAACGGCAACATTGGGCGCCGTGTCGGTGAATATAGCTCCGTTCTGGAAGAATGATCCGGAGTTGTGGTTCCTCCAGCTGGAGGCACAGTTCGACTTGGCTGGTGTTAACCAAGACAAATCAAAGAATTATCACGTTATTGGTGCGCTCGACCAAGGCGTTGTATGCTTGGTGAGTGACATTATTCGGCATCCATCGTCTTCAAACAGGTATGAACAGATCAGGGAAGCGTTGATTTCCAGACATTCAGGTAGTGTAAATCAAAAGCTTAAGCAGCATTTAACTGATCTTACACTGGGTGATGCACAACCATCTCAACTACTACGAGAGATGCAATCACTGAACAACGGCCAACTTAACTAGTAAGTGTTAAAATCACTCTGGCTGCACCGTTTGCCCAACAAGCATGCAGGCCATTCTTGCATGTAATCCTGGCACACTTGAAGTTTTATCAACATGTGCTGACAAAATTGCGGAAGTCAGTCCTAGTGCAGAGGTGTTTTCAGTAACTGCTGCACCTGATAACCATTATCAAGCTATTGTAAATTTGGAAAAGAAGTTGCATAACCTCACTTGTTTGGTTGAAAAATTCTGTGACGCTTCGAAAGCCAGGTAGACAAAGCTCCTCATGGAGTGGATCCAGACACCGATCATCTTCCCGAGGGTCAACATCTGACTCGAATCCAAGTTTCTGTTGGTAACATAGTAAATTTGGAACCAATGCAAAAAAGTGTAATGTAGCGTTCTGCCCTCACGCTACTTTTCGGTTTTTTTGTATTTTTTTTTATCTTAAAATTTCCCTTTGTTCTTTCTCTTAAATTCCTTTTTGGTTATCATTGTTCATTTCAAAAATAGTATTATGCTACTTGGCCATGACCTAACGCTTACCGTGGTAATACTCACATCAAAATTAATGCCATGATAATCACACTACCACACTATTATATGTTCAATGCACGCCACTGTGATCAAAAGCTAAAATGAGGAATAGTTTGAGAAGCTTTGCACAAAACGCATTGCAACTAATCTCATACATATGATCGGGCCATTCCATACCTGAATTTGAACACCGTCCCGTCCATCGTGGACTATTCGAGCGACAAGTTGAGTAGTATCACGTGATGGCAAACCACCCAATGGTGGCTCACCACGACAGTTTTAGTCAAGAACGTTCTGGCTGCCGGGCATACCGATAATATAAAGTACCCGAGATAAGATGCGAAGGATAGCTCTTAGTTTTGTGAAACGGGTGAGATAGTGGCCAGGGATGGATTGATCGAGTGACTGTCAACGAGGAGGTAGCCATATGAGTGCTTGGTGAAAAGTTTGGGTTTTCTTTTGAAGCATTGCAAGTAATAGCACAAAATGGCAAGCAAAAAATAAAAAGGACGACCGGAAACTTGCTTGCGAATTGGTACCTGTAAAGTGATCAACCTGGGGAACTTCCCCGGCAGGAATTTGGGGTGAGCATCGCGCGACTAGCGGTATAGCCGCGGGGTAGATGTAAGTGTGCGACACAGAGCAGTACAACCGACAATTAGTCACACGACAGTTCCACGCGAGAATAAACCCGAAATTTTCCTGTGCCTGAGCTAAGGAATCCACGGCCAAGATAAGTATCTAAATTTCCTTTTTGCATTCATTTTAATTGGAGGTAGTACCATACGCGCGGAGTTCTGTGAACGACAATTTTATCATATGGATGTGGTTATCATGCCTATAGAGTCGAGCCAGTTTATAACCTAACTGCGGCTACTACTCTCATAAGGTTAGTGGTACTAACCTTCGATAATCTGGATGCAGCGATTCCGTAAACATATTTGAAGCCACGTTTTCATAAACTATCCGAATATTCTATGAAATGAATTTTGTGCACACTTTGAATTAAAATAATTTTTTTTGTGTATATAAAGAAGGAATTACTGTGCTCTGCGATATCATATCTGAAAAGAAAGGTAGTTCCAATTATTGAATGGACTCGATAAAATGAATTTCGTGAATATATATTAAATTATAAGTTATTCGTATTATTCGTATATATGGAAGAAATTACCTCTCAAGTGCTCCGCGATATCGTATCTGGAAAGAAAATTAGTACCAATCATTGAACAGATTCTATAAAATGAATTTTATGAACACTTTAAATTATGAATCATAATCATTATATATATGTATAGAAGGAATTACCTTGTAAGTGCTACACGTTATCATATTTGAAAAGAAAGTAGTTGCCATTGTTGAATAGACTCTACAAAGTCAATAGCGTTACTTTATTAAATTCTAAATCATTTCATTATTAATAGATATAGAAAGTATTACCTTCTTTGTAGCACTTGACATGACGTCTTAGTGAAACGACCGGAAGGTATAATTGTCGCACAGACTCCACGCTATTACTTTGAGCTACTCAGTAACCCACCGGCAAAAGCGAAGATTACACTACGCGTGTAAACTGATGACTCTATAGAGGAAATAAGTGCTAGAGGAACCTATTCGGCGTCCAAGAAGCGGGCTCAACAATCAAGGTTTTACCGCAACTTGTTAAGATCCAGGTTTGAGCGTAGGAAGGGTAACGTCCCTAGTCACACTGAGAGGCATCTTTCTTGTTTTTTTTTCCTTTCGGTACAATGATATTTTGTTTGTTGCTTTATTGAACTCTGCTAACGATCTAACCCTCCTTTTTGACAAGTGGGGTCCTCCCCTTTCACCATAATTTTTTTTTATTTGATTAGTGCATTATATATACATATATACCTATATTGTGTTAATATTGTTTGGAAATGTCGTATGGCCGGGGCCAGACGTAACGTACCTGTAACTAGTTCTAAGTGGCTTCAGAATAGGGCTCGAGCAATTTAGGTAGGTAAGGCTAAACAAATGTATTCTTTCTTTTGCCTTTAGTTGATAAGGATGTGGAGTAGCTAAATAGGGCATACCTTTCTTTTTTATTTGTGAACTTATTGTGATACAGTCGTCGTAAAACCTTTAAGAAAAAAAAATATGAAGATTCACATTATAACGTTTTGATTCTGGATTTGGTGCTTAAAACTTATTTCCTCTAGCTCCGATTTCTGTACTCGTATAGATGCATATTTACATGTCCTCCTCTCAGCAGCACATGTTGTCAATTATTAGCAGTATGATTAACAGGTTCGTGTAAGAGCCAACTGGCTGGGAGTTTGTTCGACGGTGAGACACCTGAACACACCCACGTGCACGATATGGGGCTAAGAATTTTCTTTCCGACTGTGACATCTTAGCCAGGGTGGATGGAGGCGATGGGCCCAAGTCACGTCCAGTCCGGACTTCATCATCATCTGAAGTCCACGTTTTCTCTCTCTCAAAATACCTCTCTCGGTAGTCACTTGTGCGGCGTTGACCCTTTTTTTTATTATTTCGGTACTGCAACGCTGGTATGGTATTCTACATAAATTTTATTTTCAGGTTTTCAGGTTTCACCAGCGGAAGCGACGCGAGAATTTTTTTTCTCTTTTTGTCCGTCCGTCCGTCTGAAGTCCCCATGTAGACAACTCAGTTCCCCGTTTGTTTTGTTTCATTTACTTCGCACAGCTTTTCAATCATCGAGGGATGTGGGTGGCAAGAACCACCCCAAGCCGGCTGATCGCTAGCGGCGTATTCGCTGTGCGGCCACCCACATGAGTCCCAAGATGATTTTGCAGCAAGAGGTGTCCGTTGCAGCGCCTATTTACATTCGTGGCAAGACGAATGTGGGTAGGGCTGACAATGGGCGGCCTCTTCGCTACAGTATCAGACCTTGCAAATTCAACGATCGTAGAATTAATTCAGCGCCGCAAGGCGTTATTGCCATCAACCAAGACCCAAATTAAATTGCCCTCCGCCTTTAACGACGGGTGGATGCGGCGTATACAATAGTCGTTTGTATATTTCCGACAAATCGTCAAAAAGAAATTATCTCATCGATACGGGAGCAGATGTTTCCGTCATTCCAAAAACGTCTCTACATCGTTCTCCAAATTCTTATTTACAGTTGGTGGCGGCGAATTCCTCACCTATTAGTACGTTCGGCCGAAGGACCCTATCATTGGACTTAGGCTTACGCAGAGTTTTTTTCCTGGCAATTTATAATTGCAGATGTGCCAGATCTATAATAGGCGCAGATTTTCTGTGCCATTATGGACTTTTGGTTGATATTACAAAGAAGTCCCTCGTTGATCCGCTCACTTCTTTAGTAGCATCTGCGCAGTGTGTCGTTAGTCAAAACTCAAGCCAATCATTACTGATTAATCCAGCGATCAACTCCGTAATTCAGGAGCTACTCAGGAAATATCGCTCCATCAAAATCGCGTCAGGATTCAGTAAGCAGGCGTCACACACGGTTACACACCGCAATTATAACAAAATGTCCCACCATTCCATCCAAAGTTCGCCGCCTCTCACCAGAAAAGCTGGCGATAGCCAAAAGGAATTTGAATTCCTTTTAAGACAAGGAATTTGTCGACACTCAAATAGTCCTTGGTCTTCACCATTGCATCTGGTGTCAAAGAAAAATGGTGAATGGGGACCAGGCGGGGACTTTAGAAGGTTAAATGCCAGTACGGTACCGGACCGTTATCCAGTACCTTTAATTCATGACTTTGTCTACCAGTTAGAAAATTGCACACATTTTAACAACCCATGCTTTAGCAAAAGCGTACCACCAGATCCCAATTGAGCCCGAAGATATACCAAAAACGGCAATATGCATACCTTTTGGATTTTTCGAGCTCACACGTATGACGTTTGGTTTGTGTAACGCAGCTCAATCTTTTCAAAGATTTATCCATATGGTTTTTGCAGGAGTTCCCTTTCTGTTTTGTATATCTGGACGATATATTAATCGCTTCCAGGTCTCAAGCCGAGCACTATTGTCACATTGAACAGGTGTTCAAGAAACTACAGGATTACGGACTGATTTTAAATGTTGAAAATGTGTTTTTGTATAGGTAAAATTCTTTGGCCACTTAATTACTCCAAAAGGCATTCGGCCAGCGCCAGATCGTGTAGAAGCGATTGCAAAATTTAACAGGCCCGAAACGGTGAA
Organism: Dioctria linearis; assembly: GCA_963930735.1. Taxonomy (NCBI): domain Eukaryota; kingdom Metazoa; phylum Arthropoda; class Insecta; order Diptera; family Asilidae; genus Dioctria; species Dioctria linearis. The sequence goes on along the minus strand of OZ005744.1, from coordinate 77,043,902 downwards.
ACAATTACGACGCTTCTTGGGCATGATTAATTTCTACCGCCGTTTCTTACCGCATGCAGCTTATCATCACGCTAGTCTTATCAGCTATCTGTCTGGCTCTAAGAAGGATGGTGCTAAACGTATTGGCTGGTCTAGTCAAGCAACTAATTCCTTCGAGGTGGCTAAGGCTCAACTTGCTCAAACGGCGCTGCTCGCATTTCCCATCGCTTCGGCTGAAATGTCACTATAGGTAGACGCGTCAGATACTGCTGTTGGTGCGGCGTTACAACAAAAGATCGACGGGGATTGGCAACCACTAGGCTTTTACTCCGTTAAATTGAATAACACTCAACAGAAGTATAGCACCTATGATCGGGAGTTACTTCCTGCATATAAGGGTATCAAATATTTTAGATAATTACTCGAGGGACGGGTCTTCACGCTTTACAAAGACCACAAGCCATTGCAATACGCTTTTCAGCCAAACCCGGAAAAGGCTTCCCCTCGGCAATTACGACATTTAGACTATGTGGGCCAATTTACGACAGACATCAGATACGTCCCCGGACGGGATAACGTGGTTGCTGATGCTCTATCAAGGGTTGAAGAAATCCAGCTGCTGGGCCCAATCAATTTTGAAGTTATGGCTGAAGCGCAATTTCAGAATTCGGAATTCCAACAGCTCCTTCAAAATTCTAAGTACAAATTTAAAAAAATTTCCAATTTTTGGCTCTAATAAAGAGTTATACTATGAAGTTTTTGAAACCAAATTACGTGCATTCGTTCCCAAATCTTTTAGAGTACAGGTGCTCAAAATCATCCACGATTTGTCCCATCCGAGCATTCGCACCACGAACCAAATGATTACGTCTAGGTACTTCTGGCTGTCCATCAATAAGGATATCAACACTTGGGCACGGTCTTGCTTAGCTTGTGAACGATGCAAGGTTTCTAGACACTCCAAAAATGCCCTAGGCTCGTTTCACGAATGCACTGAGCGTTTCCAGACTATACACATAGATCTTGTTGGTCCAATGCCCACCTGGCAAGGATTTAGGTATTGTTTGACAATGATTGATAGGTTTACGAGATGGCCAGAAGCCGTTCCTCTAATGGACATTAGCGCGGAAACAGTCGCGACTGCACTCTGCCAAGTGTGGATAGCTCGTTTCGGTATCTCTTGAACAATCATAACAGATCAAGGGGCACAATTCGAATCATCATTATTTTCTGAACTTTCAAAGCTATTAGGTTTCAAACGCAACCGCACTACCGCTTATCATCCGCAAGCCAATGGATTTTTAGAGCGATGGCATCGGACATTTAAGTCTTGTCTT
>OZ005744.1:76949376-77042386 GCA_963930735.1 Dioctria linearis | reverse complement strand
CCACCAACTCTCACGCTGAAGTGCCTTCTCCGTCGAGCCCTTCAACACGACATATAACGGTTATGCAGGATGGCTCAACTAGAATCCCGGCACATATCACACGAGCTGGACGAATCACTAGGCCACCACTACGTTTGAGGTAACGACAAAACTAAGGTTTTGCTGGCAGGGGAGTATCTGCGGCGACGCGTCAATATCCTGTCACCACCATTCTGAACGTATGGCCAATCAACATGTAAATCGAGTAATTTTACCTGTCTAAAGACCCAGCTATTATTACTTCATTGAGCGTAGAAAGCGTTATTTAAGTAGCCATGATTTTGTTCAAAATACTTTTTAGGAAAAAAAAAACCAAACAGTTGAGTTGATTGTCAGACTTTGAGAGGAGAACAAAGTTTAGAAGAAATAACTTTATAACGTGCTTTAAAAAAATATAATAAGCCATATCTGGCGAAGATTGTTTTTGAGTTTTTTTTTCATGAATAAAAGCGGCCAAGAATACTATTTGGGATATCCGTCTTTTATTCAGACTACCGTCGGCAGTGTTCATGTTCATGCCCACTCAAAAGGGGGTTCATCTATTTTCTTTTTAGGTGCTTCTTTTAAATTGACTTGCCGTACCTTGTGGTACAGTACATCATTTACTATCAGCAAACGTTACGAAATACTGTTACCTGCTGAAGCTCACCCTATCCGTTATGAAAAACTGGATCACTCTGTCATACGGCAAAAACAGAGAAACCCGTCTCAACAGTTTGACGTAGTATCCACTGGGATAATCTTTTTTTATGTTCACACTGGGGTTATAAGTCCTCGGTAAGGTTTGAAGAACGTAACGAAGATCGTCATGATACGGCAGCTAAAAGAAGGCACATTATGCTGTCCAAAGGAACATTCGTGTGCTAGCGGTCACGACATCATTTCCTTTTTCTGTTATCTTTCTTGCAGGACACTATAATTTAATTCTGTGTTTGTACAGCTCGGATTAAATCATTAAGCGGCTCAGATAGAACAACCGGAGAGTCTCCTGCCACAGGACCTACCACTCGCCTGGTACCATCAAATTAGAGCAGTCTAATTCTGTTCGACTCATTGCAGGTTGCACGTTGCAGTGGTGCTGTCAACGTAACATAAAATATCTGATGTTGTCCTTGTATCACTAACTAGGGTACCACCAACCACCCATTTGAGAATTTTCCCCCCAAGATTTATCAGGCCGCTCTTTTGTCTGTGTGGTATTATTGTCTCTATGTTATAACTTGTTTTCCTAATTTGTAAGTTTAATTGGTTATGAATGTTTTCATCCTCCCGTATATCAAATATACTATCTATGTCGGTTTTGATTTGTTCTAAAGTCTGTCTTAGCATATCTACATCGATTATATGTAAAGCTTTGTCGTACTCTTCGATTATTTGTATGTCGTTCTGTTGTAGTAGTGTGAATCCTCCTTTTGTTTCTAACATTTCCATGTTAATCAGCGCATTAGTTGGGTTGATTAACAGCACTAACGTCAGTATCATTACCTGAAAAATATTTAAATTTGCGCTTAATTCTGCAAGGATGTATATTACGATTTTTAGGATCCGTTAATTTGCCATTAGAGAATTTCGTTTTTATCTTAGTTTATCGAGGTTCCGTTTTGTGCCTTTCTATTTTGGGATTCTTTACCCAGATTTCTTTTTCGTCACCTAATACTAAGCTTTTCCTATCTTTATTTAACTTACATATATTTTCTACTTTCTTTTATGAATTCTATTTCTAACCCTGTCTATATCACTGATCTTATTGTTGAGAAAATCGGATGGTTTCGTTAAGGTCGTTGAATGGATGGTGTTATTATGATTTTCAATAGCTTTTAGAACCTTTTCTTCCGGAGTGAGTTTAGCTTTTTCTACTTCGAGGATTCTTAGATGTTCGTTTAGAGTCCCATGAGCTCTTTCTATATCCGGATTTCCAGTATTTGAACGTGGAGATGTGAAGTGAATTTCAATATTTTCTATTCATCTGAACTCTCTCATATTAAGGCTATCGAATTCATTATCTACTACTAATTTATTCGGTTTCCCAAAGAGTGAGAATCTCTGCCTTAAAGTCTGAACAATGGTAATGCTATTTCTATCGTTTAGTTTAGATGCCATTAAATGCTTGGTGAATTTGTCGATTGTGGTAAGACACATTTGATGAAGACAGAAAAATAGATCTGGATGAATAATTTCGTTTGGCGAGTTTGGTGTTTCCGATAAATTAAATTTGTATACAATGGGATGTCTATCGTATTTGGCAAGGTTACATGTTTCACAATTGTTGATATATTTGTATATAAGTTCTTTCAGTTTTGGGAAGAAATGCTTCTGTTTTAGTTCTTCATAATTTTCGGTTATGCCTCTATGTTTTGTCTCTTTATGAATTTTTTCGATTATTTTGATGGCTTCACTCTCGCCCTCTAAGTCTTCGGCTCTAATCGTACATTTGATAAACGTGATTTGTTTATTATTGCTGAAAAGTTCTAACATTTTTTTCTGTAACAAGTTGTATTTTGTATCTTCTAGCTCAGAATAGATACCTTTAACTTCCTTTTTTACTAATCTTCTTAGCATATCGTTCAAATAGTTATTATTACTTAGTTCTTCCTCTGACAGATATATTTTCCTGTATCTCCGATATTTTGTTCTCATTTCCTCGGCATTGTTTTTAACTAAATGTATCTGGGTCAAGTATTTGTTTATTAATACTTCTTCAATTGGCATATGATCATTTAAATCTTCAACGCCACTGTTAATCGTGGCACTTTCTTGGTTGTCTTCAATTTCGTTTATTTCGCGAGCTTCAGTGTTTAATCTACTAAGGAAATGAGCAACTTTATTATCTTTACCCTTTAAATATTCAATTTCATAGTCGAATTCGTTCAATCGAATTCGCCATCTTTGTAATTTGGAGTTGGGCTCTTTTAATGAGCTTAACCAGACAAGTGGTTGATGATCAGTCCTAATTGTGAATTTTTGCCCGAAAAAGTATGGTCTAAAATATTTTGTTGCCCAAATTATGGCTAACAATTCTTTTTCAACCGTGGAATACCTTATTTCATGAGCATTTAGGGTTCGGCTTGCAAAGCAGATAGGGTGATTGTCTTGAGACAACACTGCACCGATTGCAAACTGATTAGCGTCAGTCGTAAGAACAAATTTTTTCTTAAAGTCAGGGTACTTTAAAACAGGATCTTTTGTTATAAGTTCCTTAAGTTTTTCGAAAGCTTCAATGAAACGTGAATCGTGTTCATTGATTCTGTTGTCCTTTTTAAGGCACTATGTCATAGGTTGGGCTACTTTAGCGTAGTCGCGAATAAATTTCCGGTAATATCCGGTAATGGCTAGGAAACTTTTTATTGCTTTGCGAGTTTTGGGTATTTTGAGGTTTTTGATAATTTCTACTTTTCTTGGGTTAGGTTTGATTCCTTCATTCGTGAGAATATGCCACAAGTATTCAGTCTCTCTGGCAAAAAAGTTGCACTTATCCATTTGGATTTTTAAATTGAACTCTCGTAATTTTTGAAAAATCTTATTGATTGAATCGGCATGTTCTTGAATGGAGGTACTAAATATTAAAATATCGTCTAAGTAGACTACACATAACTTATTAATGTGTTCCCTTAGCACGAAGTTCATCATTCGCTGAAAAGTTGCCGGAGCGTTCTTCAGTCCAAATGGCATTCTTACATATTCGTAGTGACCTTGTGGGGATGAAAAGTCCGTTTTTTTCTCATCTACGAGGATTTGGTGAAATCCTTTAGCGAGGTCTAGAGTCGTAAAATATTGGGCTCTACCTAATTTGTCAAATATAGAGTCTATATTTGGTATAGGGAACTTATCATCCACCGTTATATCGTTCATTTTTCTATAATCTACGACAATTCGCCATTTTTGCTTTCCCGAAATATGCATCTTTTTCGGTACCACCCAAATTGGGGAATTATAAGCTGAACTGCTGGGTTTTATTATTCCTCCTGCCAGCATTTCTTGAACTTGTCTCTCTACTTCTTCCTCATGAATTTTTTGGAATCTGCAGGTTTTAGCATAAATTGGTTGACTATGTTTCGTTATTATCTGATGTTTAACTTCAGCTGCACTAGTTAATTTATTACCCTCTTGGAAGAACAGATCCCTATTATATTTAATAATTTGCTATAAATGACATAGCTCCTCCGAATTTAGATGAGCAGTTTTTAATTGTTTAAGTAAATCTGCGTTATTTAGCTCAAGTGTTTCTAACTGATAAATTTTCTCATATGGGCAAGTATCTATAAAATTAGTCAGTTTGTTTTTAATTTCGATTGTTCCCTGCTCTAGATCTATCTTGGCGCCTACTGATTTTAAAATATTTTGTCCCATTATAGCATCAAAACTTTTATTTTTTAAATCTAGCAATTTCCAACTCATAGTTGCGTTGTGATTAAATTCAGCTGGAACCTCTGTAATTAATTCCTGTGTTATCTCTTGCTTACCCGACACTGTTATCAAATCTATTGGTTTAGCTAGTTGTACTCGTTTGAAACTGGGGAAAAGATCTTCATGTATGATTGACGTAGTAGCTCCAGTATCGATAAGACAATTTAGTTTTTGTTCGTTTATTGTAAAAGTAGCTATTGGTAATGAGTATCCCGAGGCTGTACAATTTTCGTGGTCCACCTCCATTGGTTCTGGTTGATTATTTGCAATATGTTGCCTGTTATGAGAATGTTGACCAGAGAAATTATTTCTGAGATAGTTTGCAAGATTTCTAAATCTATTACTGCTACTGAAATTTCCAAAATCATTTGAATGGTATTGGTCCTAATGTATGTCGCGGTTAGAGTAAAAATTATTGTGAGTTCTGTTAGTATTTCTGTTACTACTGTTTGCATAATTAGTATGAAAATTTCTGTTATTATTGTTTGCGTAATTTGTCTGAAAATTTCTGTTATTATTATTTGCGTAATTAGTAGGAAAACTTCTGTTATTCTCTTGATTTGAAAAAAAACGGTTTCTTTGCACTGGAATTCTTGCTCTGTGTTCATAATTTAAATCTATTCCTGTTTCAAGCAATTCATGATAGGCTTGTTCTAAACTTTTCACTTGTTTTATTCTAAGGTACATATTATCTGAACGAGGCAATTTGTTTAAAAATCTTTCTAATATACTATGTTCATTATTCTCGGGTTTAAATTCTACAGGTTTTTCCGTATCTAACTATACTATATTTGAAATTTATCTTGTCTAAAATTTTTATTAAATCTTCATAATATTGACTTACACTGGTAAACTTTATTGAATCTGCTTGCTCCTTTAGCTTCAGGTAGGTTTCTTGGAGTACAGGAAATTTACAGAATTTATGAGTTGCTTCTTTATAACATCCCATGTTGAGCCTTGGTCTAGCACTCTTCTCACTGACATGGCTGCCTTGCACTGAATCTTCGTGGTCAGAATCCGGAAGATGTATTGTTTGGCTGCATTATCCGTCACCATACTCAAGAGAGTTCCGACTTCGTAGATGAAATGTGTCAGTTCATATGTTCCATCGCCTCTGAAGATTGGCACTGCTCTAGCTTTATTCATCACATCTTTGACCGTCACAGATGCTAATACCATATTGTAGTTTTCCTGTATGTTACTTAATTTCTTAACACTGATTGGTTTATATGCTTTGTCTGAGTTCATTAATCCACGATAACTGATCGAGCACTTTTTATTTATTAGGTTCGACTTATCGTTATCAAGATACTGATTAAAGGTTTGCCGACTTTTTTTTCTTTAAAAAGAAAAGTATTCACAAAAGTATTCACAACTACTCGTAAATCAAGAAAAGAATTAGTTGGTTATCACCATTTCTTGTAAATCAAGATAATAATTAATTAGTAGTCAACACTTCTTGTAAATCAAGAAAATAAGAAAATAATTAATTGAACACCGTCAGCAATCCTACCGATTGCGCCACTTTTCACTTTATTTTTTCAGGAAATCAAAAAAATAAAAGAAATCTTTATTTAATTTCAGGAACTTTATTTTATTTCGACTAATTCGATTAAAACACGATTAAGAACTAACTACCTTAAAAATATCTTTCCTAATTTTTAATTTAGAAATTTTTATTTACGCTAATTCAGATAAACGTGCCGACGTTGAGTTTGTAACTCGAGATATTTGTTTTTCACGATTTCGCGAATGAAATCGTGGGAAGCTTATTTTTAATAAGAACGAAAATAATTACATAATGCATATTATGTGAATATGTTTAGAAAAATGCTGAGTTAGCTGGGAATATAACTCGCACGCTCCAAATACCTGCACTCATTAACGCTGTAACTTTCGAACGGCTCAGAATATCGGAACATTATTTTACCCACGTATTCTGCACTATATCTGGATGCAACTTATGCAAAAAAATTTTTTTTTTTTAATCAGTAATACAAGGTGACCCACTTAAGCTTCTATACAACACAATCATGCTTTCTCAATATTTTTTCTTCCTTATTTAGTTACGCACAATAAAAATACCAGAAGCGACCTTGTACTTTATTTAAAATTTAGTACTACATTGCGTGAAACGAATATCACTGCTTAAAATTATTAGCACCTTATATAAAAAAAAAATTCTTATTATCACAAAAAATTAAATATGTCATAACATCAAGTAATCCCAAAATTTGCTCCTGTACTGACTATGAGTAGAAAACTTTCCTACTTTCATTAATTTACTCCTTATAAAAGAACGGAGAATAACTTTATTCCTATCGAAATCGAGATATTTTTCAATTACAGTTTATCACACAAAGCACCTCGCACTGAATTTCTATTGATAATTTATTCTTTTCCAATTTTCACTCATTGAAAGCGGCCAGAGATCACTTGTAAAATGGAGCCGAAATAAATAATTTCTTCTAAAATTCGAGAATATACAATCGACCACAAATACTACTTCATGTACAGAAACCTGTTTTGTTTTTTTTTCTATATATTTATTTTACCCATACAACCACCGAAAAAATTTATAACCAAGATAACTTGGATATCTTGAAGGAAATTATTCATAATGGAATGATTTTTAACCAAAAAACATTTTTTGTGGAAGTTAGGGCTTTCATTTTTGTCGCCCCTGCTAAGTTCTTTGTTTTAAATACTAAGGGCCATTCAGGATATTATCCTTGTAAGTGTACTACGAAGGGCACACGTGCAGTAAATAAAGTAATTTTCCCCCTTGACAATAGCCCCCTTCGAACAAATGAAAGCTATCGTCTAAGAACTCAGGCTGAACATCATCATCAGCAAAGTACTACTATATTAGAATCTCTTAATATTGATTGCGTCAAACAGATCCCCTTCGATTATATGTATGTATGTTGTTTGTCTAGCAGTTACCAAAACCCTATTGCAAGCATGGATAAAATCAAAAGGTTATAATTTTCCTTTAACTTCATGGAAGATTACAATGTTCGATAATAGAATGAAAAATCTTAAAAAGCAAATTTCAATTGAATTCTGTAGACATCCCCGAGATTTATGCGATTTAGACCGCTGTAAAGCCACTGAAGTGCGGCGGTTTACTGTACACAGGTCCACTTGTTTTAAAAAATATATTAGATGATGAAAGATACATACATTTTCTTAAATTTAGTATTGCAATTCGTATTCTTTTCAGTAAGGAAGATTGCTTTACTAAAAATTCTTGTGTCCAGGAGCTTCTTATTAGTTTCGTGAGAGATGTTTCTCGATTATATAATGAACAGTTCATCACTTTTAATTTTCACTGCTTGAGACATTTAGATATTGTATCATTCAGATGCAAAACTATAGCGCTTTTAATTTGAGAACTTTCTGCATAATTTAAAAAAAGACGTAAGGAAAGACAGTTTCATTTGCACTCAAATTTACAATCGCTTAGTTGAAAGAAGGATCAATAATATCCGTTCAGAAACAAAAATATATCCGATATTTGAACTTCTTTGGAATCTGTACAATTAGAACATTTGAAACTATCTACAAAGGCTCCAAATAATTATTACCTTTTAAGTGAAAATAAAATCTTTAAGGTGAAAACTATAAAGGAAGAATTAGGAAACCCGATTTTCGAGAGTTTGCAAGTTGAAAACATTCATCCGTTCTTTACTAGTCCTCTAAACGCAGCATTAATCAATATATTTTCTTCAGAATTAGTTCCTTTGAAAGTAAACTCGCAGGAAGAGCGGTATAACCTGGCCGAAATTGAAAGAAAAATTGTGGTATTTCAAAATGCTGAAGACAGTATTTCATATTTAGGTCCAATAATTCATTATTAAAAATTTTAAGTATTCCCTAGGCGAGATAATAAGGATAGTAGTAATAATGCGTACAAATAATAATGATAAAATAAAATATGTTCATATTTATTGAACATGTACTCATCTAGGGTAAAGAAGAATTGGTCTTAGATCAATTATATCGTTTAAAGTCTTTATATTAGTGAATCCATTTTCTCTGTCTTGTTTAGATCCTAGAAGTTTCCTAGATTATTTTTCCAAAATATCTCATCCAAACACTTCAACGGAAGAATTTTTTTATGTCCCAATTTTGAAACGGAAATCAGGTATTAATCTTTCTATATAAATGAAAATATTTTTATTATTAGTTTTTTTAATTTAGACTGTTATGAAGAAGAAATGGAAGGATTTTCAACTAGAAAAAAAAATATAACTACTCTTCAGAATGTACCATTGCAGAGTATGGCATTCAGTATTTATAAAATAGATTCTAAATATATCTTGTCCTTTTATAAAAAATTATTTCAGGAATTGATACATCTGCACAAGGAGGACCTCCAATTAATTTGTGCATATATTACTGCCCCTGCAAGTCTCCTAGTTCCGCTCAATAATTGTAAATGCTTTGCACAATTTTTACTTAATGTCTTCAGAGAGAAAATGAAGTAAATGTTTACAGACTTAAAGTATAATGTAGTCCAGCTACGAAAAGAGATGCGCTCTCTTAAAGGTACTAGCTCTCAGTTCGATGATGGCATAGTATTTCCTTTTCCAATAAAGAAGATTTTCTTGAATTTGAAAAAATATTGCAAGAAAATATTCAAAAATTCGAAGAAATGGTACAAACTTTTCATTTACTTTACGTACACCTATAATTTACTGCAGCAACGATCTTTTGTGCAAAAAGGATCTTCTGATTCAAAAAAAATTTATTAAGGATACTCTTAAAAAGATATTTACGGATGACATTGCTCAGGAGTTTTGTTGGCTTGGACAAGCACTCAGCGAGGGAGCTCAGGATAGTTACGGCTGTAAAAATAAGTGTAAAAAATGCACTAACAGATTGAATTTATAATTGTTCATTTTCTATAGATGCATTTCACGAAAAGTTTCTTGGCCTTCCCGAAGAATTCTTCGAGAAAACAGCAATGCGTCATTTCCATTACGCGAAGGACAGGCTGAAAAAAAACAGCTAATTATAAGCCCAAAATGGAAATTATTTTCCGTTTTTTTCTCTTCTTTTAATTTTTCTCTGAAGAGGCTTTACTTAATTTTTGTTTAAAGATTTTTTTTTATTTCTATTAATTTATAATAAATCAAAGAATATAATCAGTCAATTATAACATTTTCAATACGTTGCAAAAAATTCCTTCCAAATTTCATAAATTTGTTAGACAATATTTATTTTCCAACCCCACAGAACAGTAGATATTAAATTAACCGGATTTAAAAAGAATTTTCTGCAACATATGAACAGAGTTTCTATTTACTCCTATTCCCTATTTTACCAATATGATATCATTTGATTGTGAATTTACTGAAATCTTTTAAACCCCACGAATACCCGTCGATTTTAATTTGGGACAATAAAACAGTCTCGAATCGTTATTACAAATAGTTATCGAATCGTCATTACGAATCGTTATCGCATCGTTATTACGAATCGTTATCGAATCGTCGTTATGAATCGTTATCGAATCGTCATTACGAATGGTTATCGAATCGTCATTACGAATCGTTATCGAATCGTTATCGAATCGTTATCACGATTTGATATAGAATGTTCCTTTTAGTCGTGGCCGGATCGAAATCGAATCGAGAACGATATCGCGATCGAGGACAAACTCCCCTAAAACGAATCGCTTTCGATTCGATTTCGAATGGCAATGTTTGCTGGGATAATAAATAATTTCAAAATGTTGCCATTTGATCTCCTGAAAACAACAACACAAAACTCACCATATACACGAACATCATTTTGTTTCTTTAAACAGATAGAACAACAAAACAAAAAAGATCAAATATGCAATAACACAAGGCCACTTCATTACCTGTACCTATTGGTAACCAAAATTCCCTTACACTTTTATTATGAAGCAGCTAAAAAAGAATTAATGCCACAAAACAAAAAAAAATTAAAATAATGGAGCAGCTAAAAGGCATAACTCCCAAAAATAATAAAAATGGAGTAGCTAAAAAGCATAACTCTCAAATATAATAAAAAAATTAAAAATTAAAAATCACCACACCTTTTTTAACCGGCTGCGCCAAAATACCCGCATTTAAGACAATACTTTATTAAACAGAACTGACCTATGTTACTTTCTACTAAGCTACCTGGCGCTTAGGTAACCTGAACCTACTTGAATCAAGACAAGACTGTACACTTTACGGCTGGAATATTACAGGCACTCGACAGCCCAGTCATTGGTCTTTTATGCCACAATATTCGGAAGTAAACTTTTACTCGCAACGCGGATGTAAACAAAAGACACAACCTTGTCGTTTGTACTACCGTTGCAGCACCTGAGTTACTAAGTAGTAAGCAATCGCCTTACATATCAATTACCACGCGAGGTTAATTGCTATCGTTATCGTCGATTGCTCCACTAAGCGCTCATCGCAGCCAGCTGTTAAGCTAATCAGCGAAATAACCGACAGTTGCAGAACAATACCATGCGAGCTTACTGTTTAGGAATTGCAAATTATTTCACTAAAATGCGCCCTTAGTTACTGGAATATATTGTTACGATCGTGGCCTTAGTTCGTTATTTAAAACACAATATTTCAGATATAATTGAAAAGTTCTTTATTTATTTAACTTTACTGTTTACTCTCACAAATTCACAAATAATTATCAAGTCGACTCTTTATTTATTGCTAGTACTGTACTTCTAATTATCGCAATCCAAATAGTTTACTTCGTTCACTTCGCTGTCTGAAATAATACTCGCCTCCTGGATGTGAGCAGCGCCGTATTTATACTCTACGAATTATCCTAGAACCTTCCTGAATATTCCATTCTCCAAACCCAGTTTACTAGGATGTCACTAACCTAAAGTTGTTTCCAATTCCAATAGATGTCGCTTGTATCACTTTGTGGCGCGTAACACTGTCCCCTTCTTAAAATTGTTCGTCCCGAACAACAGGTGATCCACGGTCTTGATGCTCGCAGTATTGACATAAACGATCTAGATGAACGATTTTCCGTTTGCCTCTTGTACCCCGCTGAATCCTATATACTACGTCATTTATTCTAGTCACTACTGAATACGGTCCTTCCCAGTGTTGTTGTAATTTAGGAGAACGTCCCTTACGTCGTTTCGGGTTGTACAGCCAAACAAGGTCACCTTCATTGAATCCTGCTGAGTTAGCACGTAAGTCATAGCGGGTCTTCATCCGATCAGTATTTATTGCTAATTTTGCTCTCGTGACTTCGTGTACATCAGCTAATCGTTGTCTAAGTTCCGATACATAATCGTCTGGTAACTTTTGTTCACCTCTGGGTGTACCAAACTTGAGATCGCTAGGTAAACGCATCTCCTTTCCGAATATCACTTTTGCTGGAGTTTGTCCGGTCGTGTTGTGTACAGCTGATCGATAGGCCATTAAGAACATGGGAATATGTCGATCCCAATCGCGTTGGTGATAGTCGACTACTTTCTTTAGATGCTCGGCCAATGTTCTGTTGAAGCGCTCTACCATGCCATCAGATTGTGGATGCAGAGGAGTTGTTCTGGTTTTTCTTATTCCCAGAATTTTACACATCTCTTGGAAAGTCCGTGATTCGAAGTTCCGTCCTTGGTCGGAATGAAGTTCATGAGGAACACCAAATCTACTGACCCAATTCATTACTACTTGATCCGCTACTGTGGTAGACTCCTGATTAGGGATTGCATAAGCTTCAGGCCATTTACTGAAATAGTCAATAGCAACTAATATATAACGGTTACCGTTATCTGTTTCTGGAAAAGGTCCAGCGATGTCTACGGCTATCCTTTCAAATGGGGCTCCTACATTATACTTATGCATTTCTCCTCTACTTCTGTGTGGTGGTCCTTTGCAAGAAGCACAGATAGTGCATCTGCGGCACCATTCCTCAACATCCTCCCGCATATGTAACCAATAAAACCTTTCACGTATTTTGGAAATTGTTTTATTCACCCCCAAATGTCCTCCAGATGCTCCACTGTGCATTTCTTCTAGAACATCTTTGACCTGGGATGCTGGCACGACTATTTGCATTCGGAATGACTCGCCGTTAGTTGATTCCCACTTGCGCTTTAATATACCACATTCAACGTGAAGAGAGTTCCATTGAGCCCAGTAGCTCTTCAGTGTCTCACTCCTCTCCGAGATATCTTGCCATTGTGGTCTTTCCATGTCTTCTTTCCAAGCAAGAATAGGTGATATGTCTGGGTCTTCCCGTTGAGCTGTTCGCAAGCTCTCGTTGTTCCAACCTGTCCATGGTTCCACCGTCATCAGCTGTATAGTTGCCTCCGTTTCTTTTTCTTCCAGCCGAACGCAATGTTTGCATTCAACTTTGCATGGACGTCGTGAAAGGGCGTCTGCATTTCCATGGATACGTCCTCTTCGGTGTTGGATTTCAAAGTCATACGCTTGGAGTCGCTCTATCCATCTCGCCACTTGCCCCTCAGGGTTCTTAAACTGCAAAAGCCATTTAAGCGCTGCATGGTCAGTGCGGAGGATAAATTTCTGCCCGTAGAGATATTTATGGAAATGCTTGGTTGAGTTTACAATGGCAAGTAGCTCTTTCCTTGTAGCACAATAATTTCTCTCTGATTTTGAGAGTGCTTTGCTAAAATAAGCTACTGGCACCTCTTGACCATCCTCCTCCTGTGAAAGCACTGCACCAATACCTACATTGCTGGCGTCCGTGTCCAATATAAAAGTTTTTCCCAGCTTTGGATAGTGAAGCACTGGAGTTCCACAGAGCTGTTGCTTCAAATTTGCAAAACTCTCGTTACATTTATCTGACCATATGAACGGCTTTCCTTTTTCTGTAAGTTGATGTAGGCTCCTTGCTATATCTGCAAAACCTTTTACGAATCGCCTGTAGTAGGTAGCTAATCCAAGAAAACTCCTTAATTGATGTTTGTCCTTTGGAACAGGCCAATTTTTCACAGCTCTTATCTTCTCTGGGTCAGTTCTTACTCCTTGTGATGAAACTATATGCCCCAAATATTTTACCTCATTCTTGAATAGAGCACATTTATTCGTGCTGAGCTTCAGTTTCGCATCTCTCAGTCTTTGAAGTACGTCCCGTAAGTTGTTTTTATGTTCCTCGAATGTCCTTCCGATCACAATTATGTCATCTAAGTAGACAAGACATGTTTTCCAGGTTAATCCTCGTAAAACACATTCCATGAGTCGTTCGAATGTGGCTGGAGCATTACATAATCCAAATGGCATAACTTTGAATTGTCATAATCCACTTCCAACTGAGAAAGCATTTTTGTCTCGGTCCTCGGGATGTATTTCCACTTGCCAGTAACCGCTCTTCAAATCCAATGTGGAAAACCATTGCGCTCCGGAAAGGGTGTCCAATGTATCATCAATCCTTGGTAACGGATAGCTATCCTTTCTTGTTACATTATTTAGTTGGCGGTAGTCCACACAGAATCGGGTGCTGCCATCCTTTTTCCTGACCAAAACAACTGGCGATGTCCAAGGGCTGTTAGATTCCTCAATTATGCCTTGTTCTTTCATGGAATTTATCATATCTGCAACTTCTGGTTGTTTGGCTAATGGTAGTCTTCGTGGTGGTTGCCGAATGGGCCTAGAATCTCCTGTTGTGATCCGATGCTGGACAAGATTTGTTTTGCCGAAATCATCATCATTCATTGCAAATAATTCCGAAAATTCATCGATCATCTCTTTGGCATCGTTGTATTGCTGTTCACTTAAGGCACTAGATGAAAGAAGTTTCTGAACCTGTTGAGTAGTAGCTGGTATACGTATTGCCTCCTTAATATTACTACCATTTTCCAAATTAACAATCTGATAAACAGGCTCACAATTTCCAATTATAGCACCTTCTTTTAGTTGTACCTCATTTTCGGATGTGTTGAGCACTCTGACTGGAATTAATGTTGCGCCTTCTGTCTTCACTAAAGTTTTACCAACGATGATGTTCGATGTTACTTTTGTAGGGTTAGGCTCCACCAGATAGAATCGGCAGGTCCCGATGTCATCAGTAAGCTTTGTTAATACTAGCGTCTCCGAGAATGCAGAGAGAGTCATATTCTCACAGACCATCGTCCTTATTTTTGCAGAATAATCTGTTCCTCCTCCTAGTCTCATAGGAATTTCTATGTTGCCATATTTGAGTATTCGTTCTCCGACATTTAAATTTATTTTATATGTGGTCATAAAGTCTACTCCAAGGATGCATTCATCCATTATGTCTGAAACTAGGAAATTGTGAGGAAATAGTAGTTCACCTAGTTGAATATCCAAAGTTATTTCTCCAAAAACTTGTACTGCGGCTCCAGTTGCTGTTCTTAGTAAATATTTGGTGGTATTGTGAAGCCATTTGTTCTTGACAAGATCCGCTCTAATAATTGATCTCGAAGCTCCAGTGTCGATAGTGACAACGCAGTCATTTTTTCCTACACTTCCATATATAACAAGACTGCTATTATTTCTCTGCAACTGGGCTATCTGAATGATGACTTCGGGGCTGTCGACTCTACCAACCAACTTCTGCCCCCCGCAGTTGGTTTTTACATGTTTTCCGACTGCTGGACAGGGGAGCTGATGCGACTAGTCGGTGTTTGATTTCTAGGCTCTCCCCGAATAGCTTGCTCCCTGGCTCGACATCTTTGGCATTCTGTTCTGTCCTCCTCTTCTGGTGATTCTGTTCGACGGCGTTTTCTGCAGTCCCTTTGGAGATGTCCTGGTCTATTACAATTCCAGCATCGCAGAATACCACGTGAAGAATTGCTCTGTGATGGCTGCATTCTATTACAAGTACATTCCTGCACCGAAATTTCTCTCACTCGTACTGCACTTCGGGAAGCGTGCCTGGCAGATTCATACGCTAGTGCATAGGCTAGTGCTTCTGCTGTTGATTTCTTTCCTGCTAGCCTCAACGCTTGTTGTAAATTTTGATCTGCAATAGCGTTCACAAATGCTTCTGTTGCCACTTCAGTAAGGAAATCCGCATTTACGCTAGAGTATGAGAGATAAGCTAATCTTTCCACATCAGCCTGCAGTTGTTGTAGTGATTCGCCATGCTTTTGAATCCTGTTGCGTAGCTGTAGGCGATATACTTGCTGCATGTGTTCATCTCCATAACGTAACTCTATCGCCTATACTAATGAAGTATAATCACGTTGCCTTTCTATCGGTATAGTTTGTAAAAGCTCTGATGCAGAACCTCGAAGTGCTAATACCAGAGCTGTAGCTTTGTCTGCATCATTCCATCCGTTTACTTCGGAAGCAGCCTCGAATTGTCTCTTGAAAATATGCCACGAATTTTGTCCATCAAATATTGGAGGTTTCATTCTGCCTGCATTGGATATTTCAATTCCTTCGTGCCGTGGTTGTCGATGCTTCATCTTCTCCAAATCTGATTTGAAGTTGTCAAGCTGTTCGCTCACTTTTTGTTGAACTTCCGCCACTTCTTGCTCGATTCCTTCAATTTTTAAATTTTGTTCGTCTAACGAGTTTTTCAGGAAATTTTTTTGTTCCTCTAAGCGATTTTCTAGACAATTCTGCAGAGAACTCTTTTGTTCATCCAAACGCGTTTCCAGTGATTTCTTCTGTTCATCTAAACGGGACTCCATGGAATTCTTTTGTTCATCCATTCCATTCCATAGATTTCTTGTGGTCCTCGAGAGAATTCTTTTGTTCCTGGAGAGAATTCTTTTGTTCGTCCAAACGGGTTTCCATAGATTTCTTGTGGTCCTCGAGAGAATTCTTTTGTTCGTCCAAACGGGTTTCCATAGATTTCTTGTGGTCCTCGAGAGAATTCTTTTGTTCCTGGAGAGAATTCTTTTGTTCCTGGAGAGAATTCTTTTGTTCATCAAAACGAGCTTCCATTTTGCTCATTAAAGTACTTAAAAGCTGTTCTATGTTCATTGCAGGCTCTTCCTCAATTTCTGGTTCTTCTTCGAAAACGAATGTCTCAGGATTCTTTTCTTCCTCTATCAAAGCTTGTCTAAGTCGCTCGACTAGAACATTCTTTAGGCCAGTCGTTTGTAATGACCGCTTCCCCAACTCCACTTTCAATTCCTGTATGCGAAGCTCCTCTAGCTTGCGTCCCATTCTTGCGTCTTTTGTAATTCACTCACAGTTTAATATAAAATTATCTTTCGGAATTTTTACACACGATTTCACAAAATTAATCACTCTTTGAACTTCAAATTCAAATGCCACCAATTTATTTCGCGATTTTATTTTACTTCTGACACCAGTTGTTACGAGCGTGGCCTTAGTTCGTTATTTAAAACACAATATTTCAGATATAATTGAAAAGTTCTTTATTTATTTAACTTTACTGTTTACTCTCACAAATTCACAAATAATTATCAAGTCGACTCTTTATTTATTGCTAGAACTGTACTTCTAATTATCGCAATCCAAATAGTTTACTTCGTTCACTTCGCTGTCTGAAATAATACTCGCCTCCTGGATGTGAGCAGCGCCGTATTTATACTCTACGAATTATCCTAGAACCTTCCTGAATATTCCATTCTCCAAACCCAGTTTACTAGGATGTCACTAACCTAAAGTTGTTTCCAATTCCAATAGATGTCGCTTGTATCACTTTGTGGCGCGTAACAATATATTGGGCCATAACAGTGCGACGTAATCTACCTGATTTAGACTACACGATTGTCTACGCGTCGACAATTACCTGTAGACATTAATCTCTTGTCGACATTATATGTTCAGCGAATCTAAAAGAAAAGTGGAGAAAGTAAATAGAAATGTACATATATAATACATAAAAAAATTACTTTCACCTGGAGACTGCACAGGTGGAGAATTCCGGCGAAGATCTGAATTGAAATAAAAGAAATGAATTAGAAAACGAAATAAATAAGATTTTTTATTTATTTATAATCGAAAAGGTCATTAATACAACAGACAAGTTCACGACAGTATGTACGTATACCCTTCGACAACAAAACATTGCATGAAAAATGAAGCAACCAAATAGCACATAAATTCATGTTTTATGCAAATAAGCCAACATAAAGCATTGATTTATATTATGAATCACATAGTTAGTGCAATTTTTGTTGATATTTTTGGACAAACAAGGTAAGAAATGCCACGAAAAGACTTACCTGAGATTTGCCACAAATTTATAGAAGTAGCAACATACAATCTAAATTTATAAAATAAACACATAAATATGCTTACCTGAGCGATAAAAACACTTAAAACCACTTCTTAAACACTAAAAATCACTTTAAAAATAATACGTGACACCCGCGCGACTGAAATTTATTAATTTAAATTTAATAAAAAAGAAAACACAATTCTTCAGAATTGTACAAAATGAATTTTATTTAATAGTTAATTAACAAGAACCTCGTTGGAGGTGTTTTCCGTTTCTCAACTAAAGAACAACTGAACTTAACTGCTATATATTCAAGTCTTATCTCCAGGTTCTCATCATTCTTTGGTTTAACGGTGCATCTTTATTCTGATGACATGCTGGTTGAGCAGTTCCCATCATTTCGTTGAGCTTTCTTCAAGGTTTGCATGTTCTTTACGAAGTGAAGAAGCTCAGATCTGATGTCTTGAGGTGTCATGTTTGTCACGTTTTGGTGACATGAGTATGGGAATGTAGCTCCTCCATCCTTTAACTGATTCTCCTGAATTATCTTTACTTTAAGCCCTTTTAGCCTATAAAATATAATTAACAATATTATTATTATCAAAATTATGCTCCCTGTTCCTAAACCATAATTAACCACTTGTGGAACTTCAACTCTTGGATCTCCTTAATGTTATTTTCTTGGTGTAGAGTAATTTTTTCGAAAACTAGAGCTTCATCTTCTAGACGTATATCTCCTACATTCGGTATTACGAATCTTTCAGTGATTTCGTATATCCTGTTACCAAATGTTCTATTACATATTTTAATTGAACAATTATTGACATTTATTACAAAATTTCCATTTAATTGAAGTCTTCTTTCATCACAAGAACTTTTGAAAGTTTTGTTTTTACAAAGTCATTTCCTATCTCTATGATCTCTTCTTCTGGACTATTAACTAATTTACAATTTCTTTTCACCGTACAATGTTTACTTAATTTTAGTTCTTGCAAACTCAAATTGGTCTGGAATGCAAAA
This sequence comes from Dioctria linearis, assembly GCA_963930735.1. Classification (NCBI taxonomy): domain Eukaryota; kingdom Metazoa; phylum Arthropoda; class Insecta; order Diptera; family Asilidae; genus Dioctria; species Dioctria linearis. The sequence continues at coordinate 77,023,783 of OZ005744.1, read as the reverse complement.
GTCTTGTTTTTAATCCTAACTATATACTCAAGTTCTTCGTCAATTTGTTTTTTATTTGAATTTCCTATGGGAACTATCAATTTTTTGTCTGATTTTAAAAATCCTGTTGGAATTTTTATAGCAATAAGAATGGCATCGTCCCTATATTTAGCTATTTCAGCTTTAATGTTACTTAATTTTTTCAAATCAATTGCGTATTCTTTGATATCTTGATCACTTAGTATATTCGGATGAACTATTCCTACTCTAGCTGAAATTATGTTATCTTGAATATGCCCTATTTGTTCTTCTAACACGTGTATTCTCAGCTGTTGCTCAAGAAATACTTCTCGGTCTAATATTTTCTTTTCAAAATCTCTGATGTCTTTTAATTCGGTAATGATCTTATTTCTATGTGCTTCTATAATATTTTTTTAATAATGTGAAGGAATTATTGAAGTTTGCGTTAATCTTAATTTGTTGATTAATAGTTTTTATTACTCTCTGGTTGTTATTGTCCGTTACTTTCAAGTGTGATTCAATGTCTAATTTGTCATCTTCATCAAGTGTCCCGAAAAGCCATTTTAATCCCTTTCCTACTAGATTAATTAACCTTCTTTTACTTCTATTAGGTAATAGTGTCAAAGTTTTACTTTTGATTGAGTTAATTTGATATAATAGCGAATTTTTGTTAGTAACATTTAATGCTTCGATATTACGTTCCAGATTACTAATAATATCTAAAATTTCGTTGGGGTGGATTGTATGTAATACTATATCAAATCTATTTACTATCTCTACTTCGTCTACCTTAATTTCCGTAAATCCAGACTCCGACTGAATTTGTTCAATTGTCAGCGTTGCTTGGGTTAGGTGGATCATGGCTAGGACCAGCATCCATATGAACATGGTTTTCTAAATTATTACCTGTAAATTTAAAAGGACTTTTTATATTATGTATTTTCGTGGATGTTAGATAATTTATATTTTCTAAACTTCGGTTCTTCTTTATGCCGAAGCGATTTGTTATTTTTTATGAAAACTGTTGTTCTAGTTTCTACATAGTTTTCGCGATTTTTATTTCGTTTATTTATCGTCTGTTTCTTTTTTTCATTAATTCTTTTGTTTATAATTTCAAATTCAACTTCGCGATTTTGCACTTCAGTTGGGGTACATTTAATGGTAGAATGATATGAATTATTGTACAAAGTAATAGCATTAAATATTTGTATTTTAATGGGTTGTTTGTCTTCTAAGTTTAAAACTCTAATTCTCTCGGTAATTGTATTGTTTAGCCTTTCGACATCAGCATTTCCAGTGTGATTGTTCGGTTTTGTAACATGAAACTCAATCTTTTCTTTCTTGCAAAATTCTTCAATATTTTTGGAACTAAATTCGTTATCGAAAATAAACCTTTTGATTCTTCATCGCATTGAAATAAATTGTTTAAGTTTTTCTACTATCTAAAATCATAACGAATGTTTACTATTGACATAAACTTCTACATGTATTATTTCATCGATTGTCGAAGGTGTTTCTGTTAAATGAAATTTATTTTTTATTGGCTGCCGATCATATTTGGCTGAAGAACAGATTTCGCAATTATTTATTATTTTCCATATTTCTGTTCTGAGGTTTGGGTTGTAAATTCTCTTTTTCATTCATTCATAAGTAGAGATAATCACGGAATGTCCTGTTTCATTCTTGTGAAATAATACTATTGGCTTTTTTAACCTTTCCTCGTCTTCTATATCCATGGCGCAGTAAGTGCATTTAACAAATTTAAAAATGCTACGGCTCGGATATAGCGTAATTAGCTTTTGTTGTAATTGATTATAATCGACTCAAATTTGTATAAATTCCTATCTTAGATTTATTACCTAAATATCTTCTCAAAATGTCGCTGACTTTGTCAGATCCGTTCTATCGATAAAAATCCTTCTTTTTCTGAAAATCGTTTCAATTTCTTTTTCCTTGATTTCTTCAAATATTACCTGTAACTTAAATCTATTAACCACGGTTTCGAGAATAGGGATATGATCTTCTAGATTTTCTTCTTGAGAATGAATGGTTAATACCTCTAACAATACTCCTCTTCTTCTTAGTTATTTATTTGTTCACATTTTTTATTTAATATTTCATTTACAATGTCATTAGGGTTTTCAGAAATGGAAATTGTATCCAAATTTTCGATACTGGTGTTCAAATTTGGAACAACTTCTGGAAACATTTCAATTAATTTATAACTTAGATCTTCGTTTTCTAGTCAATTACAAGAGTTTTGGTTCGTACTTCTTTCGTTATCAGTCCTATTAACTGAATTAATATCTTGAGTTTCGACGTTTATCCTACTGAAAAAGTCTGCAATTCTATTTTGCTTTCCTTTAATATATCAAATTTTAATGTTATACTCCCTTAATTGAATAACCCATCTTTGGAGTCGAGGGTTTATATACTTGCCTGTATATTTTGTATGTAGCTACTTTATTGGCTGGTGGTCGCTTTGCAATTCGAACTCTTCCAAATAGATATGGCCTAAAATATCATACTCCCCAAACTACGGCTAAGAGTTCTTTTTCGATTGTTGGATAATTCTGTTCGTGATTATTCAATGTTCGAGAGACAGCCCCGGTAGTAAAATTGTTTGTATCTGTGATAATTTTGAAATCGGGGTATCGAAGGATTGGATGGTTGGTTATAAGTTCCTTAAATTTTTCGAAGGCAGCAATAAACCAAGGATCATTCAGATTAACTTTGTAATTTTTCTTCAAATACTTAGTTAGCGGTTGAGCAATTTTTGCATAATTTTTCATGAACTTTCGATAATATCTGGTGATTCCCAGAAAAGACTTGATTTGTTTCTGAGTCGTAGGAAGTCTTAAATTTTGGATGATTTCAATTTTCGTCGGGTTTGGTCGTACATCTTCAGGTGTCAGTATGTGACCAAGATATTCCGTCTCCTTAAGAAGGAAATTGCATTTGTCAACCTGTATTTTTAGCTCGGCTTCTCGTAATCTGCCAAATATTTTTCGGATGCGCAGGATATGTTTCTCTAAAGAGGTGCTGAAAATAAGAATATCGTCAAGGTAGACTACACATATTTTATTTATGTAGTCCCTGAGAATTGAATTCATCAACGCAGTCTTTTACCGGTCTTCAGCTTTTATGAGGATTTGGTGGAAACCGTTGGCCAAATCCAAAGTTGTAAAATACTGAGCCTTTCCCAATTTATCCAATATATTATCAATATTGGGGATTGGGAATTTATCATTAACGGTAACTTCGTTTAACTTGCGATAATCAATGACTATTCGCCACTTTTTTTTACGGGAGTTATCTGGTTTTTTCGGAACTATCGAGAGGGGAGAGTTGTAAGGAGAATTGCTTTCTTTAATAATTCCTTGTGAAAGCATTTCAGAAATCTGTTTTTATACCCTAGATGAAATCTATAGAGTATACTAAGTTTGTCATTCGTTTGTAACACCTCGAAATAATGATTGTAGAGCAAAAATTGGACATCAACGCATAATATTAAAAGCTATTTTGATTTTTGCATGTCCGTCCGTCTGTCCGTCTGTCCGTCTGTCCGTCTGTCCGTCCGTCCGTCTATGCGCACGATAACTCGAGAGCGCGTATACTTAGAGAGTTGAAATTTTGTACACAGACTTTAAAAAAACAAGTAAAATTAAGTTCGAAAATCAGATAAATCGGGCAACTCCTTCGTGGGGCTGTCATACAAAAATTACGTTTTCCACTATATATTTGGACACTGCCTAAGAACGCATCGACATAGATAGCAGAAATTTGGTACAAGGTGTTTTCATAATAATAGCAAAAAAAAATTCAAAAATGGACTAAATCGGGCAACCCCTTCTTGGTGTTGCCATATAAAAATTTAGGTTTTTTACACATACTGTGAAAACGATCAGTCCTAGACATTTGTATTGTACTAAAAACTTCTTCAGAATATGAAATCCTATAAAATTGCTGATAATCATTTTTTCTGTCCGAACCGTTTTAGAAAAACCCCTTCAAAAATCAAACTTGCATAGATCGGTGATCGTACGAAATTGTATACGGGCATTCATCTAGTATCATAAGAATTGGTTGTAGACTAATTCTAGATTTTTTACTTGTTCGATCTCCTTTTCGTGTACTTGGTCATGGTAACGATTTCATGCTGCACGTTGTAGGTAAAGGAGAGTTTGTCTCCTTCCTTAAAGAATAATTCTTGATGGTGTTTTAACAAATTCGCAATCGATTTACAGTCTTCTTCGTTCAGATGATCTAATTTTAGGTCATTCATTACGATTCCTTCATTAATTTCCGGGGAAGTTATTTCATTTATTTTCTCTAAATTAACAATTGCTTTTATTGCTGATAGTAAATTCTGACCGATAATAGCGCAATAATTTCTTCCGATCAATGCAATCACTTCCCACGAAATAGTACCATTTGTAAGAAATTTACACTCTTCTTCGTTCAGATGATCTAATTTTAGGTCATTCATTACGTTTCCTTCATTAATTTCCGGGCAAGTTATTTCATTTATTTCGTAGGGGTAATCGTCTTCAAACAATATTACATTTTTACTCGTTTCTAATTGCCTTTTCTCTAAATTAACAATTGCTTTTATTGCTGATAGTAGTGACCGATAATAGCGTCATAATTTCTTCCGTTAAATGCAATCACTTCCCACGAAATAGTACCATTTGTAAGAAATTCTTTTGGAAGTGGGGTAATTATTTCACGTTCCACCATATTTACACCATTGATTATAGAATAAAAATTAGGGGTTTAATAATGCTGGTGTCTGAACCAGTGTCATTGAGACATTTAAACTTTTGATGACCTAATGTAAGAGTTATTATTGGTAATTTAGGTCTCGAGGCTCGAAGGAAAAATTTTGTTGCTGAACATTTTCAAATTCCATTGACTCTACACTACAGAGTTATTGTTCGAGCCATTATTTGAATTAAAATTGTTACGATTACTGCCGAATCTGTTTGAATTAGAAACGTTAAGTCTTCCTATATTGTTATTTACATTTCTTCGAACTGAACTATTATTATTGTTATTTGGTTTCTGATAATTGTTCGAATTATTTCCGTTGTTATTAGTGTTATAATTATTGTTTTGATTTCTACTGTTGTTAAAACTATAATTGTTATTAGGATTGCGATTATTGCTACAGTTATTGTTTTAGCCGTTGTATTGTCTGTAAAAGGGTGGTTGGCCATTATTATTTGTCGATTAATTTCTCGATTATTTCTAAATTTTCTGTGAAAAAAACTGATTGCTCTTTCATCATCGAACAGATTTAACTCTGAAAATCTATTATAAATTTCTATCAAAGTAAAATTTTTCTGTACATTTCCGCGAACTAAACTATCCATTTTTTCTATAACAATTCCAACAAGCTGTGTGTCATTATTCTATCTTCTTGTTCTTCAAAACTATATAATTCATTTAATTCGTAATTCACTGTCTTAACTATATCAAACAATTCTCTTAAATTTCCTACCTTTACATTCCGACATTCGTTAATCAACTCAGCATAATCCTTACGCGGACGAAAGTGTAACTTCAGCTCTGATTTTGCAGTCTCCCATGTTAATATGTTTCCTAGTCGTTGGACGCATCTTTTTGCTTCTCCCAGGATTTTTTCGTTCAAGACGATTTGGAGGGCATACTGACGAAAATCTTCGTTATAGCATAATTCTGCTGCGTTTTCCAAGGATTTCACAAATTCCATCAATTTGTATTCATCTTTACCGTCGAAAGGCTTTAGGTGCCGAAAATGATTAAGTACCTGATCCGGAGTCAACTGGAACAGATGATTATTTCTCTGATTAGGATTTGCCTGTTGCTGGGCTGCTTACTGATGCAACTGCTCTCGTGACTATTGTATTTCAACTTGCTGTTGTTGAATAGATTGTATGGGCACTGCTAACTCCTGTGGATTTGCCATCATTTCTTCTTCGCTTTCACTTTCTCCGTCACTAACTGGATTTCGATTCAGATCAAAATTTCTATTCCTATTTAATCGGTTGCTCATATGTGGAGCATTTATTTTGCAATTCACTACACTTTTAGTGTCACACAAGAATCAGGTTCGGTTGATAAGCTTGAACCTTTTATATACACTATTTCTGTTTTTTCTTATTCGGATTTTTTTTCTTCAAATAACACTTTAATCGCTTGTTCGAATTTTCACTGGATCCCTTCTCTTTGGAGAGAGATCCTACCCACTGCGCCACTGAAATTTATTAATTTAAATTTAATAAAAAAGAAAACACAATTCTTCAGAATTGTACAAAATGAATTTTATTTAATAGTTAATTAACAAGAACCTCGTTGGAGGTGTTTTCCGTTTCTCAACTAAAGAACAACTGAACTTAACTGCTATATCTAAACACAAGAACAAGTAATTCACTGTGTACGAATTATTTCAATGGTGTCGCTTTCTATTCAAGTCTTATCTCAAAGTTCTCATCATTCTTTGGTTCGACGGTGCATTTTTATTCTGATGATATGCTGATTGAGCAGTTCCCATCATTTTGTTGAGGCTTCTTCAAGGTTTGCATGTTCTTTACGAAGTGTAGAAGCTCATGTCTGATCACTGACTTATAACAATGGACTGAGCGTATTGTCATTTTCATATAGGAAGGCATGGCACAAGTTTTATAGTTCTCTCTTTCGCCCTATGGCAGAGTTGGAGCTACCAACACAAAATATTGCATTCTGGAACGTTTGCTTATGCCATTTGTTGTTTTTATGTTGGCTACAGATGCAATCACCGCAGAAGGAATAAGGTACAGATAGTGATTACCACGCTCCGTCTCTCTTGCCCATAAGCAGGATTCAGTTAAGAATAACTTTTGAAAATTAAAGTCGGAATAAGTTTAATTCCTTATAAGCGATTAAAATATCACTTGGGCACAAGAATATATATTTTCTAATTAAATTCGATTTACGGGTTTAAAATTTCATCTGACTGGTTGAGTTTTACATGTTCTTTATGTAATCGTTTTAAAGGGTGCTCTAACGGTGATATAGAGAAACACAATATTTTTTGTGCCACATGAAATAGCAGATCGCTCAGTCCATTGTTATAATTCAGTGGGTCTGATGTCTTGAGGTGTCATGCTTGTCACGTTTTGGTGACATGAGTATGTGAGTGTAACTCGCGCAATAGTGTTAAAACACGTTAAACTTTATTATTTCGCGACGTTTGACATATCGAAATCACGTAGAATCGAACCGTGATTGTGATGGTCGCGTTCGTTTCGCGATATTTTCGACAGGAAACGCGGTATTCGCGATTTTTTATTAATTTATTTCCCACAATGAGTGTGAAAAGACTTACAGTCGGAAAAAGACAGCAAATACTACGAAATGACATAAAAATCTACTACATTGAAATGCAACATAGCGAATCGAGATTTTTATAGCAAATGTTCCAAAATTAACAAAAATTGATTAAAATCATCAAATTTACAATCAATTTTCAAGAGAAAATTATCAAAATGTAGGTCATTTAATTTGCTATCGACAGATGGTGAGAAAATTTCACTCTTTTGTCATTTTCTATAAAAAGGGGATCATTTCGTCAATTTTTTCAAGCGAATTGTTAAAAGAGGTACAGCTGCCGAAAGGTCGCAGTATTTCAAATTTGCAATAATTTCAACGGTCTCAGGGATTAACGCAAAAAAGTTCATTTTTTTTAAATAAAGTTCATTTTTTCAGTAATAGTTCAATTTTTCTCAATTTACATTTTACAATTCTTTTGGTAAGGTTTCAACGTGCGTATTTCACATTTGTCGCGCAACAAATTACAAGGTATTTATTCTTATCGAGATAAATCATTGGGAAAGGTGATTGATTGTCCGTAAAGTGTGAACGCATGCTAGATGGAATGTTGGATACACTAAAATAGAAATCACAGAACAATTTAGATTTATAGGAATAACTCATTTAATAAAGAAAATAGTCAATTAATTAACCTATACACAGTGTCAAAATCTGCTTTTATAAGGTCAGCTTCACACTACGTGTTAGTTTAATTCGTAATTGGCAATTCTTAACTACTTTTTTTACTTTCAGAATTAGTTTGTAGATAGGACTAAATAGTAAGGAATGTATAAAAAAATTGAAGTGTGATTTGAATTACTTATTAGCATTAAGAAATTTGAGCAGAACTTGCAATCATTAAGTTAGGTATAGATTTGAATTAATAAATTAGTAAATTGCAGTTTAGATTAGAATTTGAAATAATTCACTTAGCAAGTAATTAGTTTTTTTATAAAGCAGAAATATTTCGAGAATACAGTCAGTAATAAATGAGCAACCAAACGATCGTTTTCATTAACTGATACACTACCGCCACCTAAATGTCATTGTGCTTCGGCATCGCTTTACATTTCATTTTCTACGTTTACTGACAGCGGACATCGCAATCGTGCATGATACAAATATAACAAGGTATGGCCGATTCGAGACGAATTTTTTGTGTTGCTACGTCATGAGGTGACAATGTCATTTCCAGCGAATTTTTTTTGAGATTTTCGTATTTTATTAACTGAAATACGTTTTGAATATATTAAAATATTTAACGAAACATTAGTTTCTTCGTTCAAAACAATTCGGGAAATCTAATTATTTGCTAGTGAGAAAGCAAAGAAATTATCAAATAGAAAATTTTTTCACTTTGATTAGGACGATTGAAATTGAGACGAGTAAATTTGTGACAATTGTCGCCAAAGGAGGCAAGCAACCAATTGACAGATAATTCGGCCATACCTCGTTAATCTTTGAATCATGCGTATCGTGATAGCTTATTGGAAGCTACACTTTGCTAGAGTCCACACTTTGCAGCTTCAGTTAAAGATTTTCAATCACTTTGTTTGCACCGACACGCTGCAGTTTCAGTTCGCTGTTGATTTTTCACAAGAGAGAGGTTCGCACTAGTAGAAGTTTGTAGGAAGCTGCACTAGAGCATAAACATAGGAAGATCAACTCGTCTTTTCTATTTACAGGTGACGGCAGATTGGCAGTAGACACAATCTCTCTACGATTAAACATTTTGGTGGTTCCATCCAGGATTCGGTTGATTCATTTATTTTAGGCTATATTCATTGCTGTAAGAAGTAAAATTAGACTGCAATACATTTAATTCAGACAATTGTCAATTTAAAATCAGTTAGTTTTTTTGACATTTAAGTTTATATTATTTGCTGCTCAAGTTTCTTAATTAATTTAAAATGACAGAATTAACGAGTTTGTTAAACAAGGAACAAGCTTTAAGGAATCGCGTGAAGAAAGCAATTGCTAATGACTAGAAGACATTAACAGAAAAGCATTCAAGGGGTTTGTACGAAGCCAAACTCTTTGAAATTAGGCTAACATGGGCTGAATATGAACAGATTGATCAGCTAATCAATGAATTGATCATTGAAACACCGCCGAAATATGAACCAAAATACATCACTGATGACACATATAGTAATATGGAGAATATATATTGCATATATATAGGAGAATTATACGATTTAATTCATCCGACATCGGCGTTGGCAGATTCCACACTATTGTTGGCACAACAAACTCGTGTGGAACAACAACAATAAAACATTTTACCAAAAATCCTGTTGCCAAAGTATGATGGTAACTATGGTGGCTGGCGCTCGTTCCAAGATTTATTCACAGCCATAGTGCATAACAACACAAAGTTGAAGGATGTTCAAAAATTGTTCTATTTGAAAGTCTCTTTTCTAGATGATGCGGAAAAATTAATACGTCAGACTCCCATCTCAAATGAAGATTATCTACCCGCATGGAATAAACTAAAGGCAAGGTACCAGAATAAAAAGATTCTCGTAAATCATCAGCTTAAGATTTTGACAAGTCAAACTAAAAAATGTCAGAAACAGCTGTGGACTAAAAATCACTAGTTGACACCACACAAGAGTGTCTACAGCAACTGAAAGGTTTGGAAGTTGATACTTCTACATGGGATATACTACTTGTGTATTTAATAATACAGAAGTTGCCGTTCGCAACATTAAAATTGTGGGAGAAAACCAAGGAGCGTCGCAAGAGCTGCCAACATATGAGCAATTAGTCACATTTTTGGACACTCGATTGAAATTCTTAGAAGCAATTTCATATACATTGGCCCCCAAGTCAATTCAAGCCAAATGTCAATCAAAACCAACTACAACGAAAGCATTACACACAATCAAGCCAGTGAAATGCTCTGCATGTAATGAAGATCATCTCCTTCAGAACTGCACAAGATTCCAGAAGATGGGTATTCAAGTCAGAAAAAGGTACATCAAGATAAATGGACTTTGCTACAACTGCTTATCAAGGAAACATTCACTTAGAAATTGTTCTAGTAGGTATCGATGTGCAAAATGCAAACAGATGCATCATACATCGATACATCAGGATGTCCAAACAAACAATTTGCATCCTAGGAATGTAGAATCTACTAACCTACAATCCAAATCGGTTGAAGTTGATGTCAACTCTAACCCAAGCCAACTTCAACAACAACAACACAGAGATAATAACAATCTTGACCATGTCAGACTAGGTACAAATCAGGGTACAGAAGATCGAACTACAACCCATACTTGCATAAATCGAGAACAATCTTACATCTTTAGTAAAAGGCCAAGGCAGTGGCGGATCCAGCTATGTGGCGCGTGGGCGCGCACCCCTCCCTGAAGACCACAAAAAAATTGCAGTTGATCTTCTGAATTCTTCTATTGCACTTTTTGCAAAAGACATAAAAATTTCTGGAAACGTTCAATTTGAAGCAAAGCTTATTCGGGTAAAAGCGATGGGAGATTTGTTTTTGATTTTGTATCATTTGCATTCATGTCTAGGATTGAAACAAGTCGACAAGACTGCCCAGAACACCTATAGAAGACCATTGTCTGGAGAGAAAAATGTCCTCTTGATCAGAATAGAATAGCAAAGGCTTCTGGTCCCCGGTCAAGACGATCAAGAACAACTTCAGTAATTCCCCTATACCTTCACTACACTTAATATCGATGGATTGGTTGTTGACTCCCTTGATCAAGCTAGTATCTTCACTGGTAGATTCGCTACATCCTGATGGTTTCTCACCCCTGTTAATTAAAAGTTGTGCCTCATCGTTGGCTATACCTTTGTTGCGCAAACTATTCTACTTGTCTTATTCGACAGGAAAATTTTCAAATGATTGGAAAATAGCTCACTTTCAGCCTATTCCCAAGAAAGGTGAGGGAAACGACGACGCCTCAAAGTATCGACCAATTGCAATCACTTCGATTCTTTCAAAATTTTTGAATCTATCATTAACTGCAAATTAATGCAGTATCTAGAAACCAATCAACTCATCTATAATCGGCATTATCTCTTCCGAACTGGACTCTCATCTGGAGAATTCTTACGGAACATTCGAACTGTGCACAGTTTTGGTATTTTGTAGTCACAAAATCGTTGCGCTAGATATTTAAATGGTCTTTGAAAAAGTCTGGCATCCAGCCGTTTTAGTTAAACTTAAAGCACTTGGTCACTCCCCTCATCTTCTATTAGGTATAGATTGAAAGTGTTTTACCTGATAGCATAATACTGGTTGTACTAGATGAGGTTACAGCAGAACAGTTATCTCTCTTCTTAATTTTCATTAATGATCCACTTTCCCGTACTTTTAATCTAATCCATAGCTTTGCCTCTGACAGTAGCCTTGATTTCGCTTACTCTTTTGACATTTTTGGGACTCCAGACAGAATGCCACATCTGTCACACGAGATAGCTTGATTAGATCATTCAATAACGACTTTGATAATATCAAATTTTACCGTTGATAGTACCCTTGATACTCTAATGGATTGCAGAGGGAATGTCACATCTATGAAACGAGATTGCGTGATTAGATCAATGAATAACGACCTTGATCATGTTCTAGCTTGGAGTAAAGCGATTCGCGTCGATTTTAAGCCATCTAAGTGCCAAAGCATGTTCATCAATTTGAAGCAAGAGCAAAGCTTTTCACTCTCAGTTCTTTTGATGGAGCACTGATTCGCGATACACCGTCTTTTTACATTCTTGGCTTTAATAATTTTTGTAAGCTAAACTGGACAGATCATATCTTTTGTTTTGCCAAAGAAGCAGCGAAATGTCTAGGATTTCTGAAAAGGTGTAGAAATATTTCAACCCATCGAATCTAGTGCTCTCCTACAAGTCCTACACCAGACTTAGAATATAATATAATTTCAATATCTGGACCCGAGGCTGGGCGCTCAGTCTTACCTTCATTGGATATTGTCCAAAAGAGAGCCTTCAAGCTCAATGGCGATGTGGCAATAATTTGAAATATCGAGTTACTCGAACAACGCCGCAATGATGGATGCCCTTCACTCCCTTATCGCTATATACCTGGTCAATGTTCTGATGAAATATCTCGTCTGATCCCTTGCAGAATATTTCCTGCACGCAAAACTCGCGCAACAAACCGCCCATCAAATTACTTTCGGCCATGCAGTAAAATTTCGTGATGGTTTTTATCCCGAACTGTGTGAATGTGGACAGTCTACCATTTTCTGTCTTTACTCCAACATACAATCTACGAAAGTTTAAGGGTGACATTCAGCACCTCAGGCGCTTTCATCACGTTCCCTAATTCGTTTCCCTATCACCTTCTTGCCATGCTGTGCTTTGCATCATAAGGTATCCCCTGAAATTGCCTTAACAACATAAAAAAAAATCAAACTTTTTTGACTTTCGCGAGTGACAAAAGTTGAACGTTCCGAGTGGTAGCGGCTCACTTATCTGATCGACACACGTATCTTAATGATAAATTTTATGTATTTGACATTTGCCAGTGATGGCGAGTGTCTTCGAACTTTTGATCTGTTTCCAGCTTATACCGTTTTTAAAGCAAAGTTGCGCCCCTCCTTCACAAGAATCCTAGATCCGCCCCTGGCAGAAGGTGAGCACGGGAGGCCACAAACATTACGTTGTCTTATCGACTCAGGATCAGAATGCTCTTTTATCACAAAGTCTGCATGTCACAAATTGCAGGCCAATTGCAGTCCAACACTAGTGACTGTAATAGGGTTAAACAAAAGCTTAACAGGTAACTCGAGCAAGATAACTAAGCTATCACTGAAGTCCTGTGGAACAGATACCACAACAATATCAGAGAATTTTTTGGTTATAAACAAAATCACTGATGCGTCACCAAAAAACATTATATCTAAGGTCAACTACAAGTAATTATATCAACCAGATTTAGAAGATCCCACATTCTGGAAACCTGGCAAGATAGATGCACTACTAGGTGCCAAGGATTATGCTAAGATAGTACAAGAAGGAATTGTGCAGGGTCCACCTAACACACCAACAGCCATGAAGACAATTTTCGGTTAGATGCTAATACAAGCAGCTGAAGATGCAGCAGATGAGAGCACAGTGAAGGCCTTCTTGACCCACACAGATGCTTTGCATAAGAAACTTAGACAGTTTTGGGAAACTGAAGAAGTTTCCACAAAACGCATTCCCTCACAAGATGAAGTAGTCTGTGAAGGAAACTCTCAGAATTTCTGCGTTCGTCTAAACTCAGGAAAATATCAAACGAAAGTACCGTTTGTAAATAACACCTCACCAAAATTGGGTAATTCCTGAAAATAAGCATTCAAACGTTTAGAAAGCTTGCAAAAACCATTTGGAAAAAACGCTGGTTTCAAAATAGAGTATGAGAAATGTTTGGCGAGTACTTCACTTTAGGACACATGGAGGAAGTAAACCCGCCTCGAGACAACGAAAATCACTATAAGATTCCTTATCATGTTGTAGTTAAGGACAGTTCAACAACAAAACTACGGGTTGTGTTCGACGCATCAGCAAAAACGACAAATGGAGAGTCCCTCAAGCAACATTTGTGAAAGGGACCAAAACTTTAGCCGACCTTATTCACGACTTTGTTGAATTCGAGGAAATATAGAACTGTCATGAATGCAGACATCGAGAAGAGCTACCGTATGATTGAAATACATCCGGGTAATAGGACTTTTCAAAGGATTGTGTGGCGGCATCCAGAAAAAGGTGTAATACAAGATTACCAACTAAAAACGGCAACATTTGGTACAACCTCAGCTACAGATTTAGCCGAAGACGAAAGGCACAATTGGCCGCTTGCTGCAGATGCAGTACTTACGCATCACGCAGCGTTTACAAAGTGCGTCGTACTATCAGGGGTAGCACCCCTATATGATCCTGTAGGTTGGCTAGCTCCAATAATCATAGAAGCTAAATTGCAAATACAAGGCTTATGGATTATGGGCTCATCATGGAATGATCGGACAACATTAGTGAGATCTGGAGACAATTCACTGGAAATCTACAATTAGTGGAACAATTAAGAATCCCGAGATGGATCTACGCATTCAAATTCATGGATTCTGCGACGCATCATGCAAGGCATGCGCTGTAGCAATCTACCTAAGGGTAGAACGATGGTACAGTTGTTACACATTTGCTAACGTCAAAGACAAAGGTAGCAGCTATTAAACTAATTAAAATACCACGTATAGAATTGAAAGGTGTCTTACTTCTTGTGAGAGTATTGAAGACCATTGTATAGGGCATTCATTTGGAAAATATGCCCATAGTTGCTGTGACATAAAAGGGTGGTAGCTAAAAACAGCAAGCTGCTACGGTTAAATCAAATACTGCATTCGTCAAAGGACTATTTAAACCAGTTACAGAATAGACCTAAATGGTGCAACCAACAGCCTAACCTGCAAAAGAAAAATATCGTGCCATTACGCCGCGAAAATACACCACAAATATTTTGGCCATTAGGGACAGACAAATATTTTTACAAGACCAATTAACAAGGTGTGCCTGTTACCAATAGGATAACAAAAATGTAAATGTCCTGTTTACTAAACAAAATACTTATAATTTTATATTTTACAGATGTCAAAAAAATACGATATCGATGAAGACATCCTGGATATCTATGACGATATCAATTTTAATTTCATGCTGCCTGCTGACCCCATTGACTCTGGATTCGACACCAGCGAGTTTGACGAGTTATGATTTAAGTTGGTAGAACAGACGAAGGGGCCAGATGCAGAGCAGGCATCTACATCAGGGGTACTCAAAGTAGAGGCATCCAGGGAATTCTAACGCTTCCGTCTTGCGCTTAGTCGACACGCTGCAGACCAATCCAACGGTAAAGGAGAACATCATCGCCAATGGAGCTCAAGTAGATAACTTGGAACGGCTGCTACCCACAACCACAATGGCAGAAGCTGAAATGAGGTTGGAGAACTCATTCCAAAAATGCACAACCCGCGACGGCATCACCATCTTTCTTCCAAGACAGGTTATAAAACGGATAGATTTCAAAGCCACCCAACCGAGACGCAACACGGAACGAACACTAGACCTACCAGATCGCTGGCAGGTAGTGTTACGTGTTCGTGCTGATGGCACACTACTGCTCCAGCATTACTGCAAACGTGACATTCTGAAAATAAAGAAGAGGTTGTTGAACAGGAACGTTCAACGGGAGGGAGAATGTTCAGAGAATCTAAAAGAAAACGGGAGAAAGTAAATAGAAATGTACATATGTAATACATAAAAAAATTACCTGCACTTGGAGACTGCACAGGTGGAGAACTCCAGCGAAGATCTGAATTGAAATAAAAGAAATGAATTAGAAAACGAAATAAATAAGATTTTTTATTTATGTATAATCGAAAAGGTCATAAATGCAAGAGTCAAGTTCACGACTATATGGACGTATACCCTTCGAGAAAAAAAAATGCATGAAAAATGAAGCAACCAAATAGCACATAAATTCATGTTTAATGGAAATAAGCCAACATAAAGCATTGATTTATATTATGAATCACATAATTAGTGCAATTGTTGTTGATATTTGTGGACAAACAAAGTAAAAAATGCCACGAAAGCACTTACCTGACATTTGCCACAATTTTACAGAATTAGCAACTTACAAGCTAAATTAATAAAATAAACGCATAAATACGCTTATCTGATGTTAAGAAGGATATCCAGAGCGATAAAAACACTTAAACCCATTTCCTAAACACTAAAAAACACTTTAAATATAATACGTGACACCCGCGCGGGATAGTATCAAAACACGTTAAACTTTATTACTTCGCGACGTTTGACATATCGAAATAACGTAGAATCGAACCGTGATTGCGATGGTCAGTAGTTACGCTATGGCGTTCTGGCTCACTGTTTTAGCTTCCAGGATTTCGCCACAGATGGTGCCATCGTCGCTAGGTGGTTTGAGCCCGTATTAAATGCCGATTTGTGTCTTGGTTGTATTGGTTAATGCCTTGGATGCACCATTGTATCTTGGGTGGACCATTGAGTCTTGGATGTTGGGAATACGAGATCAATTTGGGGGTACGAGATCACTTTCAGCACTCTACAGCATAGGCAAATAGCATATGATTTCGATGCTGTGCTGGAGTTCGCTTATTTTTCATCTCGAATTTTGGGGATACGAGATTACTTTGGGGATACGAGATCACTTTGAGCACTCTTCAGCATAGGGAAATAGCATAGGTTTTCAATTTTTTCTGGAGTTCGCTTATTTTTCATATCGAACTAGTAGCCTCTAAGTTGGCATTAAGTTTTTCATCTCGAGTTTTGGGGATACGAGATCAGTTTGGGGATACGAGATCACTTTCAGCACTCTCCAGCATAGGGAAATAGCATAGGATTTCGATTTTGTTGCTGGAGTTCGCTTATTTTTCATCTCGAATTTTGGGGATACGAGATCACTTTGGGGATACGAGATCACTTTCAGCACTCTTCAGCATAGGGAAGTAGCATAGGTTTTCAATTTTATTCTGGATTTCGCTTATTTTTCATCTCGGACTCGTAGCCTCTAATTAACATTAAGTTTTTCATCTCGAGTTTTGGGGATACGAGATCAATTTGGGGATAC
This sequence comes from Dioctria linearis, assembly GCA_963930735.1. Lineage (NCBI taxonomy): Eukaryota > Metazoa > Arthropoda > Insecta > Diptera > Asilidae > Dioctria > Dioctria linearis. The sequence continues at coordinate 77,006,805 of OZ005744.1, read as the reverse complement.
GAGATCAATCTTAGCACTCTCCAGCATAGGAAACTAGCATAGGTCTTTGATTTTGTTTCTGGAGCTCGCTTAGTTTTCATCTCGGAGATCGTAGCTATAAATATTTGTGAAGTGGTGGGAATCTTTATTGGTGGAGGTTGCTGGTTAAGTTTGATCTGGTCGAGGAGGCTACAATTTGACCTTGAGGTGCCCCCTCCTGTGTCTGGGTACTGGGGGTTGGCTGAGAGCTTTAGTGGCAATATCTAATACTATGATTAGGACTGCCTGAGGTGTTTCGGACTGGGCTACGTTACCTGTACCAAGGCTTGGGTAGAATGTGTATTAAGTAATGATGTGAAATACCCTAACCGAATTTATATCGGGGCTGTATACTTGTCAGCTTGAGTTTGGTTTTAGTTGTTTACTTTAGTATGAGTGCCTGTGGTATGTTGGGCTGGGCTACTTGGTGGCTGAGGAAACGTTATCTAAGGCGTGTGTGGATGTGTGCAGCTGTGTATTTATGTAGATAATAAATGTAAAATTTCCTAAGAAAATTGATGATATATCTAAAAATAGATCAGGCAAAGCTGATTGGAGCGAATCTTGGTAGATATGTTCACTTAGATAAGTAATGGAAATTAGTAAATGCCTAATTTTGCTCTTCAGGTGGAATGTTTCTGATTTGATTCCTTGCATAAACAAATTCGCACAGTCTAGTAAAGTAAACAAATTCGCACTCGAATGATGTAAACAAATTCGCACAGCAGCCGAGTAAAGTAAACAAATTGAGCGATTTATGTTTTTTTAATGTAAGATTCCCAATTTCTTTACCTGAAAACAACAACTGATATTAGTCTGTAGGATTGGATGAGTACTGCGAGTTATAGTTGAAAATTTCTTTTGCTGAAAAAAACAACAACAACTATAACGTCAGTTGTGGTCTGTAGGTGTCTTTTATATGATCATGTTATGATATTCGATATGTATAAATAGATCATGGTTGCTTGGGATGGTACGATACATGAAATCATTAGAAGTAATGGAAATTAAAGCATTAGAAAAGGCGGCCAGGCGGCTGGAAATTTGATATCTTGAGTAAACAAATACGTCCGAGTAAAGCAGACAAATTGAGCGATTAATGTGTTTTTGTATCTAGGAGTTTGTATTGAAAAGTCTTACATTTTATGACGAATTGGTTTTTTATTTTCAATAAAATTTCTCAATCAGTCACACTGTTATGAGATTTGATTGACCCCTATATCATAGTTCACATGAAGCTGATAAGAATAAGATAATTTTATCTTCATACTATTGGGGTGATCACATTATTTTCTTACCATTAGGTTGAGAGTGGGTTTAATTAAATGTTTTGATGAATGAAGGTGGTGTTATGATTTCAATGTAGTATGATATCTTGTCTTAGTTGAGTAATGGAAGTTGTTTGGGAGCTGTGAGTAAGGAATAAAAACCTTATCAGCAAGGTCGCTTCATATTTATCTGTCTAAAGTATCATCCAAATGGTGTTGTATGATGGAGGAAAAATTGATAATTCTTCAAGCCCATAGTGAAGACCGTGGTGAAGGTTGAGAGTGGGTGCTGTAAGTTGTGGATTAAATTGAAAGTTTTGATGGATGGTTTTTGACATAATATTAATCTAGTAGGATATGAAAGCTTCAGTGAAGAGCGTGGAAGAGGAGAGTGTTATTTGTTTACCTTTAAATCTTAAGGTTTATAGCAAGATGTTTTCTTTCAGTTGACTCGGTGACTAGATAAGAACGTGTTGCTTTCATGTTCATAATTTCATCTTGTGGTGAGCATATGAAAGTAGCAGAGTTTTTTATAAATCAAGCAGGTATGATATTAATGTAGTATAATATGTTGTCTGTGGTGAGTAGTGGAAGTTGTATGGGAGCTATGAATAAGCAGTAAAATCCTAATCTCGCTTGATATTAATCGCCTCTAAAATATCGCCTGAATGGTGGACTATGAAGGAAGAAATAATTGATAATTATCCAAGTCCATAGTGAAGATCGTAGTAGGGGGCTTAGAGTAGGTACTGTAAATTATGTATTGAGTTAAAAGTTTTGATGGATGGTATTTGGTATTTATCTCCTCGAAGTGGTATTGTACGGGTATCAGGAAGGTCGGAAAAAAGTTGATAATGCTTCAAGTTCAATAGTGAAGACCTCGATGTTGAGAGTGTGTATTTGGAATGATATAATTCTTGTAGGATATGGAAGCATTATTTAATCATCTTTAAATCTTACCATGAAAGCAGGTTGGGAGTTGCTTAAATTAAAAGTTTTAATGAAAGAAGGTTGAGTTATTATATTAATATAGTATAATATGTTGCCTTAGATGAGTACTTGAGAGCTGTGAGTAATATGTGGAATATGTTGTCGATTAGTAGTGAAACTTGAAATTGTAAGATTCCCAATTTCTTTACTGAAAAACAACAACAACTGTAAATAATATATACCAAATCAGTTTTTCACCCAATATTTATCCACTTCAAATTCATTATCTATGTAGTTTTATATCTTAAGTTATAAACTTTTTTCTCTGTATTTCACATCCAAAAAGCGATCCATAGCAAATGTCTGTGTTAGGCTATGAGAGTTCGGCAGCAAAATCCCATGATATTTCTTATCATCTGCCTTGCTCTAACACATTAGGAAGCTTTAGTGAACATCTCCCTCGGGACTTGGTCATATACTTACTAGCTGTGGATATGTATATATGAAACACTGAGATGAATTAATGTAATGTTGTGTAGTGTAAAAGAAAAACTTGCATGGGTAATACGGAGATTGAATCGATGTATGTTATGCACTAGATTGGTGGTATATGTCCTTATTTGATTGAAGCAAAATAATTTCACAACTACAACTTACCAAGATTTAAATATAGTTGAAATTCATAAAAATGTTGAATCGATGTCAAGAACATGTTAATACTTGTTTTGAGCACGAGCAGTGGACATCGTGATCATTGCAGCATGTCATGAAATTCAATATCTAAAAATAGACCACATGAACTTTATTGGAGTGGGGAAGTGCTAGATATTAGCATGACGTCATCTTGGTTTTGCTGTTTTCAAGAGCTGCACCTAAATAAGTTTTCTAAGCAGCGATGTTGTAGATATCAGCATCAATCGAATTTCACAATATAACATCACCATGAACAGATTCTAGAAGATGTCAGTGGGGGTTCTTGGTTAAAAAGCTTTTACAGGATTCGAGTGCAAACGCCATTTCTTGAGTAAAGTTCCCTAGCGACATTAGCCGGTACTACCAACTGCCTTGGTTCTACATGAAGGTTATTGGGGTGGTAAAAAAAACATGACAGCATTAGGTTGAGAGTGGGTTCAATTTAAGGCTTTGGTGAAAGAATGCGGTAGTAGATATTAATGTAAAATGATAGGAGGCATCAGTCAATTTTGGCAAGCCTCAGCGATAGCTCAAAAAAAGTTTCAACCGCGCTAATAAATGAAAGTTTTTTTTTAGTAAAAAGAGTGGTAAAAAACGGCATATGGAGAGCTGTATTGGACAGACTAAATCGCCGAGAGTGTTTTTGAAAGCCACCAGTCGAGGTGGAGGAATTACTCAGTGTGTAAAAAAAAGTGATTTTGTAAAGTGGGATGAAATAAAATCAGTATTCACAAACAGAATTAGGGCTGGAATTATTGTAAATATACACCATACAGATCCTAAGCTATTTATACAGGATGCTGGTGATTTATTTATACGTCGTATTAAGAATATATTAAAACACCATCTCAATATTAAAGTTAATACAAAGTTGTGTGTTGATTTTGTTAAGGGTATCGGTGACAATGAGGTTATAAAAGATATTAAATATTTACAAGCAAGAACTGCTCCAATCAATGTGGACGATAATTTAAATGAGTGGTATAAAGTTAACATTTTGGATTCAATACTGTAACGAAGTCACATGCCTATCACCTATACTACCATCCCATTTTCCCTATCTATAGGCAATATAGTAAGAATCCATCCAAATTCCTATTATCTACATGATTTATTTCTCTATTCATGAGAAATAGATCATATCAAAAATATATCAGCAACACCAGAGCCGACCGATCCCGCGGCCAGGGCATGAGAGAGTATCATACACTCAATGCCACTGCGCCGGCGTACCACACAGATACTGATCGAAGAAGCCAGTCAATCGGCAGTGGGAGAATAGACAAAGTTAGCACCGCCAGGTCTATTACACACTGCACTACTACTGACCGCGCATATATAAAAGGGCCTGCCGCTGCCAGAAATCAGTCTTCATCGACAGCTCGAGCAGAGCAGAGCTCCAGTTCCAGCTACTACCAGTAACCGGATAAAATCCGAGTCTTGATCACGAGCTCGACCAGAACAGAACTCCAGTACCAGCACCAGTCAGAGACCAGACCAGACAAGACCAGAAGAAATATAAGTAGAACCAGATCACCAGTAATCAGTCATTTGCTTCCCAGCAATCAGACTGTTAAGATCTCCCGACTATCCGTGCTGGTTCTGCCTAAGGCGTGCGTACGATTTTCGTATTGGCCTAGGACAGAATATTCGCACACTATTCTACCAGTTCCCCGTCCCCGTGTTGTTTCTGCCTAAGGCGTGCGTACGATTTTCGTATTGTCCTAGGACAGCATATTCGCACACTATTCTATCAGTTATCCGTCCCCGTGCTGTTTCTGCCTAAGACGTGCGTACGATTTTCGTATTGGCCTTGGACAGAATATTCGCACACTATTCTACCAGTTATCCGTCCCCGTGCTGTTTCTGCCTACGACGTGCGTACGATTTTCGTATTGGTCTAGGACAGAATATTCGCACACTATTCTACCAATTATCACTCCCCGTGCTGTTTCTGCCTACGACGTGCCTACGATTTTCGAATTGGTCTAGGACAGAATATTCGCACACAAATTCCCCGTCGACCTGTTTCCGTGCTGTTTCTGCCCAAAGACGTGCGTACGATTTTCGTATTTGTCTAGGTCAGAATATTCGCACACAACTACCCGATATTCGCCCCGTGCTGTTTCTGCTTATGACGTGCGTACGCCTTCGTACTGGTCTAAGCAAGAATATCCGCACTTACACTCATACTGAGGCAACTGACCTCGTTATATACTCACTACGGTATACGGAGTGTGAGTAGAGTATTAAAGCGCATTCCTAAGTAACCCGACGTTATACAAATTGCAAGAACATATCAGATGGATTATAGACCATAATGACAATAGTGAATTAAATATAGTATAATGACCGTGAATTACATTAGTGAATAATAAACTAGACTTAATAGTGAAGTAATAATGAACTATAACCTAGAATACATAAGTGTAACAAGATAAGACATAGTACTAAACTAGAATTGTTAGGAATAAGCAACAGTGAAATAAAGAAAATATATAAAATTACCCAAGTGTATTACTAGTAACACCAACGTCGAGGAACCCAACTCTGGACTACTCCCGAGCTATCCGCACACTAGCACACCCGACGTTACAATACTCACTCAGCTGGATGAATTTCAGAAAAAAGATAGTGGCTGGACATTGGACTCCATTATACATTTAGCAGTACATATCAACAAATTTGAACAGCGCCGAGGATCTTCGTATATACCTCTACCGAAGGAGATTGCTTTAAGCAATCTTGCATCAATGTAAAAAATCAGCACTATACCCTGGAAATATTAACTCCTCTAGGACACCATCCTATCAACATTATTCGACTGTGCTAAATTTAACTGGAATAACATTTCCTATGACGCTTAAACAGATTAAAAAATTTGAAGACCAGAACGATATATCAATAAACGTGTTCATCCTAAAGAAAGGGCGCTCCTTCACCACTGTTCTAGTTAGACCAACGAAACATAAGATGAAGCGACATGTGAATCTATTAATGATACAAAATAACTATGAGCAGGATGATGATGATGATGATGATGATGATGATGATGATGATGATGATGATGATGATGATGATGATGATGATGATGATGATGATGATGATGATGATGATGATGATGATGATGATGATGATGATGATGATGATGATGATGATGATGATGATGATGATGATGATGATGATGATGATGATGATGATGATGATGATGATGATGATGATGATGATGATGATGATGATGATGATGACAGTAATAACAGGTTTCATTTCTGCTGGATTAAAAATCTTTCACGGCTTGCATGGAAACAGACTTCAAAACATAAAGGTAGATTGTATACATGCGATAGATGTTTGTTCTATTTTTATTCTGCTAAAGAATTAGCATCACATATTTCTGAATGTGAGAAAGAAAACATTAATATTGAATTAAGGAAGCCCAACCATAGAATTAAATGTTAATAGCAGAACGGATACTCTACCATTGGGAAACATTATTTAATTCCATCAGAGCAACAAGGAGCAGCCGCCGAAAACACATGATCTAAGACTAATGTATTGTAAACAAAAAAATGTATTACATATTAGTTATAATTCCATTTATGAAGTAATTTGTTTTAATTGTATTATAGTCCAAGTGTTAAGTCTAAGATATACATTATTGGAAAATAAAGAATATGTTAGAGTTATAGATATATTGAAATCAGGAAGCCCAACAATAGAATGATACACTAAGAATTAAATGTTAATATTTTTTTAATTTATAATAAATCAATAATGATATTTTATATATGTTATTCTTTTTATTCAATTTCCCTACTAAGTCCAGACCACTGAAGGTATTCTTTAATAATATTTGCCTACTACAGAGGGCTCTTAATCGGGCGATTGAGCCTTTTACCCAGAATGCTAGGTTGAGCGTGAGCGTAAGAAAATGCGTTGACATGTGGGCTTGATCTTGGCCTCTGTCATCACCTTTGAATCCGGAAGGGCAATTTGTCCTTGACCTTGACCCGGAAGTGTGTGCCTTGGAGGCTATAACCTTACTTTCCTATAATCAACTACGCCGCAGGGGATTCTGTACAACTTTTCAAAACAGATCTGATAACAGATAAACAGCTTTCCAAACAGCTCTAACAACAGGTGAACAGCTTTCCAAACAGCTCTGATAACAGGTAAGCAGCTTTCCAAATAGCTCTGATAACAGCATAACAGCTTTTGAAACAGCTCTGATAACAGCTTAATAGCTTTTCAAACGGGTCTGATAACAGCTTAACAGCTTTTAAACAGTTTCTTCCACCTGTAAGATTATGTATGGAACATACAGTTACCAGAAATCTTCTTCTTTACTGTTTACTCACAGTTAATTATAATCCTCCATACAACTTGCAATACTCATCATAGAAGTGATTTATTGACAAGACTTGTTTATTCACTGTATGATACACTTTCATTAATAGTAAGAAAAATTAGGCCCACCACACCAATATTACGAAGATAAAATTACCATATTCTTGTCGAAGCTGAATCATCAAATCACCAATATTACGAAGATAAAATTACCATATTCTTGTCGAAGCTGAATCATCAAATCATCAAATTGTAGCCTCCAAGAATCGACACTGTTGGTTTCAAAAGGTTACCCAAGGGCAGACACTTTCGATTTCAAAGGATAAGGTGACATCAGAGGTCAAGGACAAATCGCTGCCTCCAAGACCACGTGTCAAATACATATAAATAATAGTTTCATAATCAACTCCCAACCTACTTTCATGGTAAGACTTAAAGATGAATAAATAATACTTCCATATCCTACTAGAATTATATCATTCCAAATACACACTCTAAACATTGAGGTCTTCACTATTGAACTTGAAGCATTATCAGCATTTTTCCGACCTTCCTGATACTCGTACAACACCACTTCGAGGAGATAAATACCAAATACCGTCCATCAAAACTTTTAACTTAATGCATAACTTGCAGTACCTACTCTAAACCCCCTACTACGATCTTCACTATGGACTTGGATAATTATCAATTATTTCTTCGAGGTCTTCACTATTGAACTTGAAGCATTATCAACTTTTTTCTGACCTTCCTGATACTCGTACAACACCACTTCGAGGAGATAAATACCAAATACCATCCATCAAAACTTTTAACTTAATACATAACTTACAGTACCTACTCTAAACCCCCTACTACGATCTTCACTATAGACTTGGATAATTATCAATTATTTCTTCCTTCATACTCCACCATTCACGCGATATTTTAGAGACGATTAATATCAAGCGAGATTAGGATTTTACTGCTTATTCATAGCTCCCATACAACTTCCACTACTCACCGCAGACAACATATCATACTACATTAATATCATAACACAGCGTTCTTCTATTAAAGCTTTTAATTTAACCCACTCTCAACTTAATGGTAAGTAAACAATATACCTGCCTCAATAGTATATCAGCTTCATGTGAACTATTTTTTAGAAATAGGAGGCAATCAAATCTCATAACAGCATACCTGCTTGATTTATAAAAAACTCTGCTCCTTTCATATGCTCACCACAAGATGAAATTATGAACATGAAATCAACACGTTCTTATCTAGTCACCGAGTCAACTGAAAGAAAACATCTTGCTATAAACCTTAAGATTTAAAGGTAAACAAATAACGCTCTCCTCTTCCACGCTCTTCACTGAAGCTTTCATATCCTACTAGATTAATATTATGTCAAAAACCATCCATCAAAACTTTCAATTTAATCCACAACTTACAGCACCCACTCTCAACTTCCACCACGGTCTTCACTATGGGCTTGAAGAATTATCAGTTTTTCGTCCTTCATACAACACCATTTTGATTATACTTTAGACAGATAAATATGTAGCGACCTTGCTGATAAGGTTTTTATTCCTTACTCACAGCTCACAAACAACTTCCATTACTCAACTAAGACAAGATATCATTGTTGCAATTAGCAACCGAAATAAGATTATATATAATAAAAAATATATAAATATATAAAAAAAATACAAACAATATAGTTTGTAAAAATATAAACCAATATATAAATTTAAAAAGTATATAAGAATGCATATACATACCTCCAGTGGACCAATCTGTGCCACTTTTCGAATTTTTACTTACAAGTAAAAAGTATATATGCAGCAGCCAGGCTGTTGAACATTCCTAACATTTACCATAAAGATGTGAGGTGTTCCAGGTCTTACTATATTTAAACATAGCAGCATGTATACATATACACCAGTCTAATTGAAATCTCATGTAAGATTTCGAAAAAAGACGACCTTTTAAGGAACACCTTGGTAAAGTTGAATGTAAACATTCAGCCACTCAAAGATTTGAATTTCTGTCCACGCAAGGACTAGAATATGCTGTAAACACCAGCAAACATAGCTAAAAATTAAAAATTAAAACAAAATCACTAGTTTGACCAAACCAAAAGAAAACAACTTTTAAAAAAAGGAATCACTTAGCTTGTCATCTGCAATATCCAGTGCAGGGTTTCGTTGCAGGACGTATATGTCCTCACGAATAACCATAATACAATTCACTTGTACTTTATACATGATAAAAACAATAAATATACCATTGAACGAAAACAAAACACATCACGAACAGAAATAAAATTTTCACTCAATGACAAATGTCAAAACCACAACATTTAAATTGTGGCGCCCCCGTCATCTCAAAATCGTAAAACTCCCACAGCGCCGTGGTGAACTTACGCAAAGTTGGAAACAATAGCCAGCAACTAAGCGAAGCCACAGAACAATGGGTGGCAGCTGGCCCCAACCATATAAAAAGGGGGCGATTTCAGAAGAAAAATCACTTGTTGCTCGGTATTTCACCAGTAGAGTCAGCTAGCTGGACCATTGCCACTAGCATTTTTTTTTTCTGCCCACTTATCCTCAAATTTTTTGTAGGGTTATTCCCACAACCATCTTCATACACAGGTAAAAAAATAGAAATTTTTTTTGGGATATTACCAGAAATTTTCTATTTAGTAAAAACCAACACTACTGAAATATAGAATAAATTCAAGATTTTGGGATATTACCAAATTAAGAATAGACTTCTATAATTTCAGATATTTTTTCGTCATAAAAAAGGGAAAATATTCTGGGATATTACCAGAGAATTTCTCATTTAAAATTTTTTTTATACTGAGATTGGAGAGTTAATTCGCAGTTTTGAGATATTACCAAGCTAAGAATAAAATTCTGCAATCTAAGTTATTTTTGTCTCATCTTTTTTTGTAACTAACTATTCAACAAAGTTGATTTGGGAAATATCCAATTGACTAAGGTTAACGTACAAGGTTTCACAAAACATTTCATTTCGGGATATATCCAAGTGAAGTGTGGCAGGAAACTTAAGTCAATCGGGAAATCATTAGTATTGGGCGATTTCCATACTAATTAGAAATCCCGGTCAATATCTAGGCTAAGTCAGCGGCAAAATCCCTTGGGATATTTCCAGGGATTTTTTTTGCTGATTTGGTTTCGGATTCAGGAAAGGGACAATATCGTGGTATTGAACCTTTTGGGAGATTTTCAAGGGTTCAATCCAGAAATCAGAATTAGGTCAAAAACAGGTACAGGAATTAGCTACAACATTCAGGGTTGAGTATACCACAGAAAATAAATAAGTATAAAACTTACTAACCTTTTTTTGTTTCAAGAGGATATTAATTAACGCCTTTTTTATATATTGAATTTTCTGAAAGAATTTGAATTGCTATTCTTTTTTTGCGCTTTATTAATTTGTTCATTTCTCTCATTGCAGATAATTAGCAATAAGTAGAAATTAAGAGTGAAATTAATAATTAAGATTTTTTTGAATTACTTTATTTTTGTTAATTTTATTGTTTTTTTATTTTTTTTGAATTTAATTATTTATTTGTTAAAATATTGTTAGGTTTAAGATCACGCAATAAACGTATTAAGAGCAGGTTAATCTTTCAATCAGCAATTTACCTAGTTTATTACTTCCATTTTTTATTTTACATTTAATTTTTTATGTACAGCCATAGGAGCTGTAACATTGGTCCTTCAAAGCCGAATAAACCGGTAGCATAATACGTTTATTGAGTGTTCAAACTATAACATAACAATATAAAAATATATAGCAATTCAAATTTTTCTTTGTATCTGGTGAAGGAAAACTAAATTAAAATGGAAGCACTTATAAAGAGACAAAGGGCTTTCAAAAAAGTTTTAACTCATGCTGTCTCTAATTATGAAGAGAGAGTAGGTTCAGGGCAACAGTTAACTAAAGGTTATCTGAAGCAAAGAACCCGAAGCATTGAGGATTTGTGGGAACAATTTTTGACTAATCATCAAAAATTATTAGTAGAGTTTGAGGAAACAGCACTCAACGACTACGAAACTAGCCATGTTTTTGAGGAATGCGAAGGAGTATACTTCGGATTCTTAGGGGAGCTCCAAGAACAGCTATCAAAGCTTCAAGAGCTCCAAATGCCAAAGGTAACTAAACCAGAGGCAAGTGTAATCAATGACCACAAAACGGAAATAAAATTGCCTAGCATTGAAATTCCGAAATTTGATGGTGATTACACTAAGTGGAGATCTTTCCACGATATGTTTGAATCTTTGATTCACAAAGATTCTCAAATTCCCTTAGTACAAAAGTTGCACTATTTAAAGTCCAATCTATCTGGAGAGCCAGAAAGGATATTGCGACAATACGATGTAACTAGTACTAATTATCAACCAGCTTGGGCAGAGTTGACACAAAGATACAATAATAAAAAGGTATTAGTGTTCACACAACTCAAAGCCTTATTTAATCAAGCTATAGTAAAAGGTGAACATGAAAGTAGCCTGAAAAATTTACATGATAAAACAAAAGAATGTTTACATGAATTGGAATCCCTTGGAATAGGTACAAAGACCTGGGATCTAATAATTATTTTTATAATAACACAAAAACTACCTATAGAAACTCGAACTCTATGGGAACAATCAATTTCCAAGAGTACAGAGATTCCAGAGTTAAAGGAAATGTTTTGTTTCCTAGAATCTCGCTTCCGAACTTTGGAAGCTATTAACCCTAGTAAGGTGAGTTATGTTGCCATGAACAAACATGGACAAAATAAGTCATTAAACTATCACGTCAACGAACAATATGGTTGCGTGGTATGTAAGGGAGACCATCGCATACAAAACTGCGATGATTTCCGACGGCATAATATTGACACTCATCGGAAGATCCTGTTGAAGCATAATATTTGTTTTAACTGTCTACAAAGACATAATGGATCTTGTACGATGAGTAAAAGGTGCCCGGTGTGCAAAGGAGAACATACAATCCACAAATGCACACAATTTAAACAAAAGGGTTTTAATGCAAAACGTGAACTTGTGATAAAGAACAAGCTTTGCACAAATTGCTTAAAACCACACAACAAAGAAGCATGTCCAAATAAAAATGGATGTTTCAAGTGTGACAAGCGTCATCACACATGGCTTCATGAAGACAAAAACATGTCTTCAAACAAGCCAAGGGCTGTTGAGACCATACAATCAAGACAGTCAGAAAATTCTGTCCCATCAACTTCGGCAAATGCTTGTTCAAATAAACAGAAAGCCACACAAGCACTATTAGCTACGGCTATAGTACATGTTAGGGACAGAAGTGGGATAACAATTCCCATGCGGGCTTTGGTTGATCTAGGATCACAAAGTTCCTTTATAACCGAAGCGGCTGTTCAATCCTTACAACTGAAAGGCGTGTCAACGTCACTTCAAATTACCGGATTGGGATCTACACAAGTGGCAAAGGCAAACAAAGAAGTGTCTGTCCATGTGAGATCAGCCACCTCAGTTGATTTTGAAATCCCATTGCGGGCTTATGTTATTAAGAAGATAACTAATATATTCCCACCAACACACATAAGGTCTTCTGATTGGACTCATATAAAAGGCTTGCCTTTAGCAGACCCAGACTTCCTAAAAGCAGGGAAAATAGACCTGTTGTTAGGTGTGAATACCTATGCAAAAATTCTATGCAAGGGAATTAAAAGTGGACCTGAAGGGACCCCCATAGCACATAATACAAAGCTAGGGTGGATTCTTTTCGGAGAAACAACAGCACCACGAAATCAAGTGGACAAAAATGAAATTTTTTCTGCATTTACCACAAGTAGTGCTGATGACTTAGCACAGCTAAATATGCAAGTGCGGAAATTTTGGGAATGGGAAGAGCTCAACCCAAAACGTAAACTCACTAAAGAAGAAGAGCAATGCGAGCAATTCTTCAGTGAGAATCATAAACGCCTGGATAATGGCAGTTATGAAGGTTCCCGAGCTTGGGGAATCAAAGATAATGGCGTTAAAAAGATTCGCTCAACTCGAGAAAAAATTCGAGCGAGTTGCCGACATACGGGCTGAATATCATAAATGTATTCAAGAATATTTAGACCGGGGGCATATGTGTAAGGTAAATAAAACCAAACAAAATGCGAATACCCAGAGGTATTACTTACCCCATCATGCTGTTTTTAAGGACAGCACTACTACCAAATTAAGAGTAGTATTTGATGCTTCCGCAAAGTCATCAAACGGGAGAAGCCTCAACGAACAAATGTTGACAGGTCCCACATTACAACCAAAGTTGTACTCAACATTGCTAAAATGGCGTGTTCATAGATATGCAGTGACTGCCGATATAGAGAAGATGTATCGAATGATTAAGATACATAAGGATGACCAAAAGTATCAGACAATACTTTGGCGAAGTAGTGAAGTTGAGCCAGTAGAAGAATACGAACTCAACACCGTAACATTCGGCACTACGGCAGCACCATATCTAGCAATAAAAACACTGCAGCAATTAGCCAAGGATGACAAAGAAGAGTATCCTAAGGCGTCAGAAATTGCAATGCAGGATTTCTATGTTGACGATCTGCTAACAGGTGGAAATACCATAGCAGAAGTCAAACAAACCCAAAAGGAGCTAATAAAGCTATTAAAGGGAGGAGGATTTAACCTCCGGAAATGGGCAGCTAATCATGATGAAATGCTTGATTGGTTACCTAAGGAAGAAATAGAGCTAGAGTTGCCATTAAAATTTGAAGATGACAACCAAGTCAAAGCTCTAGGAATCCAGTGGCATCCAGCCACCGACAATTTCATGTTTGCCTTCAAGGCTTCAGAATTTGAAGCAGAAGCCACAACAAAAAGAAAAATTTTGTCACAAGTAGCAAAGCTATTCGACCCTTTAGGTTGGATAGCTCCCTGTGTAGTTTTGGCAAAAATTATCATCCAGAAATTATGGATGCATGGATGTACCTGGGACGAAATAGTCCCAGAAGAATTTAGCGAGGAATGGAAGAAGTTCAAGATACAGCTGCCTCACATATTAAAAATAAAAATTCCTCGCTGGATACATACCAAGCAAGACAGAGACAACTGTCAACTGCATGGATTTTGCGACGCATCAAATTCAGCGTACGCAGCTGTCGTCTACATGAGAATTCAAGACAATGACGGCAAAATAAAAACAACATTGCTCGTGTCAAAAACTCGAGTCGCTCCCGCAAAACCAATTATTCTGCCAAGACTTGAGTTAAGTGGAGCAGTATTGTTAACTAGACTACTAAGTCAAGTTCGAGCTGACATGCATATGAGTAAAGTCAGCAGTTTTTCATGGAGCGATTCAAAAATCGTATTGGCCTGGATATCAGGTCATCCAAATAGATGGAAAACATATGTGGCAAACAGAGTTACCGAGATACAAGAAGGTAACCTAAATAATACGTGGGGATATGTACCTACAAAGGATAATCCTGCTGACATGGCATCACGAGGTCTAATGCCAATGAGCATTCAAGACTGTGAGCCATGGTGGACAGGTCCTAGTTGGTTAAGACAGCCAAGCCAAGACTGGCCACAAGATAAGAGCCTTAGCAGAGAGACGTCTTACGAATTAAAGACAGTAAAAGCTCTTGCAATGCAAAAAAACGAAGGGCTCGAAACAATAATTGAGCGATTCTCGTCATACAAACGATTGTTGCTTATCACTGCACAATGTCTCCGATTCGTCCATAATTGTAGACATAAAGAAGAAAGGAGCATTGGCAGATTGACACCAGCTGACATAGAAACAGCCAAAATAAGAGTAATCCAGCAAACACAACAGCAAGAATTTGAAAATGAATTCAAGCAGTTAAAAGCTGGAGAAAATTTAAATAAAAATAGCAAAATAATAGGGCTTTGCCCATTTTTAGACAAAGATGCTGTCTTGAGAGTAGGTGGCAGGTTGCAAAATTCAGACCTGCCAATCTCAACACGACACCCAGTAATATTACCCAAAGATCATCATTTAACTAATTTAGTGATTGATCACTACCACAAAGAAACTTTGCATGGTGGACCACAACTGGTCCTAAATACCATACGAAGTCAGTTTTGGATCATTAATGGAATACACGCCGTTAAAAAAGGATTCATCTCTGTGTAATATGTGTTAGACATCGCGCTGCAACACAACAGCAGCTCATGGGCAGTCTACCCAGTCCTCGGGTGTCACAGGCATACCCATTTGAGAATACGGGGTTAGACTATGCTGGTCCTATTGATGTCAGAACCACAAAATATCGGGGATCCAAAACTTATAAAGGATACCTATGTTTATTTGTGTGTATGGGCACAAAAGCCATACACATCGAAGTAGTCTCCGACTTAACGTCTCAAGCCTTTCTCGCAGCATTCAAAAGATTTGTTGCAAGAAGAGGTTTATGTGCTAACATATATTCCGATAATGGAACAAATTTTATTGGGGCAAACAAAATTCTTCAGCAAGAATATAAAAAAGCAATCGCTGAAGTAAGTGAACTAGCAGCTCACAGTACTGCAGCCATGGGGATCAAATGGCATTTTATACCTCCTGCAGCTCCACATCAAGGTGGACTTTGGGAGGCAGGTGTAAAAAGTATGAAACACCATTTGCGTCGAATTCTAGGTTCAACAACCTTAACAATAGAAGAATTAAATACATTAGTTATTCAAATAGAAGCATGTCTCAATTCCAGACCGCTGCACGCTATTACTGCGGATCCAGAACAACTGGAAATTCTCACTCCAGGTCACTTTCTAATAGGAAGACCCCTACTAGCTGTACCAGAGCCCACCCAAGAAGAGTCAAATATGCACCTTCTAAGACGATGGAAGCTGATTCAGCAACTACGTCAACAATTCTGGAAAAGATGGTCAGCAGAATACTTGACCGAATTGCAGAAAAGACAAAAGTGGAATACACCACAAAATAATATTAATATTGGTCAAGTTGTCGTCATTAAAGATGAAAAACAACCACCAACAAAATGGGTGTTGGGGCTCATTGAAGAGCTACACTCTGGTAAGGACGGCAGAGTTAGAGTGGTGTCTGTAAAAACAGCAAACAATATTTTGCAAAGACCCATTCAAAAAATTTGCCCCTTACCAGTCAATTTGCAATAAAGGTGTAAAGGAAGTAAGTTGTGATGTCCGTAAATGTTTGTATACGTCAAGTTTGATGCATGTATGGGTCCTGGCCATATATTTCTATTTTTAAATATTAACCAAATAATGCATAAAACTTTTCCGAAGTATTAAAATAGGTCAAAGAATGGAGATGGAAGACATCTTAGACGTAATGTACGATGGGCTGATGAACGAGCTTGAGACGACGTGGGCAGAATTGGCAGATACTGCAACAGTCGAATGAGCGATCACACCATTGCCTCCGACACCACCGCTGCCAAGTATGCCAGACCTCAACACGCCGCCTAGAGAGGCAGAGTTCCAGTTTAAGATGCCTCTGCCTCCGAAGCAACCAAGATCCATCAGTCCAATTCACGTGGACAAAGTCATAAGCGACATAAAGGACTTGGACACCTCACCAAAATTGACCACACAGCTACCCCTCAAGACCCAAACTCCCAAAACATCGCTCGAGAAAAAGTATGATGTCTATACGAACGACGGGCAACACATAAGCATCGAGTTCGAGGAATTGCAATCAATTCCGTGGGAACGCATCCGCAAATCGAAAAGGATGCGATATAATTTATTTTTAAAAGACGGCGCGTCCATTAGACTACGATTGGTTAAAAACAAAGTCGTCTGGTACAATTATCATTGGCCGAAACCAAAGGTAAGCGCTCGTGCAATTTTTCAAACAAAACATGATCCAGTCATTTGGTTGATGCACAAGGAGTGCATCAACGGGGCCGGAAGTTGTTGCAATTAGCAACCGAAATAAGATTATATATAATAAAAAATATATAAATATATAAAAAAAAATACAAACAATATAGTTTGTAAAAATATAAACCAATATATAAATTTAAAAAGTATATAAGAATGCATATACATACCTCCAGTGGACCAATCTGTGCCACTTTTCGAATTTTTACTTACAAGTAAAAAGTATATATACAGCAGCCAGGCTGTTGAACATTCCTAACATTTACCATAAAGATGTGAGGTGTTCCAGGTCTTACTATATTTAAACATAGCAGCATGTATACATATACACCAGTCTAATTGAAATCTCATGTAAGATTTCGAAAAAAGACGACCTTTTAAGGAACACCTTGGTAAAGTTGAATGTAAACATTCAGCCACTCAAAGATTTGAATTTCTGTCCACGCAAGGACTAGAATATGCTGTAAACACCAGCAAACATAGCTAAAAATTAAAAATTAAAACAAAATCACTAGTTTGACCAAACCAAAAGAAAACAACTTTTAAAAAAAGGAATCACTTAGCTTGTCATCTGCAATATCCAGTGCAGGGTTTCGTTGCAGGACGTATATGTCCTCACGAATAACCATAATACAATTCACTTGTACTTTATACATGATAAAAACAATAAATATACCATTGAACGAAAACAAAACACATCACGAACAGAAATAAAATTTTCACTCAATGACAAATGTCAAAACCACAACATTTAAATTGTGGCGCCCCCGTCATCTCAAAATCGTAAAACTCCCACAGCGCCGTGGTGAACTTACGCAAAGTTGGAAACAATAGCCAGCAACTAAGCGAAGCCACAGAACAATGGGTGGCAGCTGGCCCCAACCATATAAAAAGGGGGCGATTTCAGAAGAAAAATCACTTGTTGCTCGGTATTTCACCAGTAGAGTCAGCTAGCTGGACCATTGCCACTAGCATTTTTTTTTTCTGCCCACTTATCCTCAAATTTTTTGTAGGGTTATTCCCACAACCATCTTCATACACAGGTAAAAAAATAGAAATTTTTTTTGGGATATTACCAGAAATTTTCTATTTAGTAAAAACCAACACTACTGAAATATAGAATAAATTCAAGATTTTGGGATATTACCAAATTAAGAATAGACTTCTATAATTTCAGATATTTTTTCGTCATAAAAAAGGGAAAATATTCTGGGATATTACCAGAGAATTTCTCATTTAAAATTTTTTTTATACTGAGATTGGAGAGTTAATTCGCAGTTTTGAGATATTACCAAGCTAAGAATAAAATTCTGCAATCTAAGTTATTTTTGTCTCATCTTTTTTTGTAACTAACTATTCAACAAAGTTGATTTGGGAAATATCCAATTGACTAAGGTTAACGTACAAGGTTTCACAAAACATTTCATTTCGGGATATATCCAAGTGAAGTGTGGCAGGAAACTTAAGTCAATCGGGAAATCATTAGTATTGGGCGATTTCCATACTAATTAGAAATCCCGGTCAATATCTAGGCTAAGTCAGCGGCAAAATCCCTTGGGATATTTCCAGGGATTTTTTTTGCTGATTTGGTTTCGGATTCAGGAAAGGGACAATATCGTGGTATTGAACCTTTTGGGAGATTTTCAAGGGTTCAATCCAGAAACCAGAATTAGGTCAAAAACAGGTACAGGAATTAGCTACAACATTCAGGGTTGAGTATACCACAGAAAATAAATAAGTATAAAACTTACTAACCTTTTTTTGTTTCAAGAGGATATTAATTAACGCCTTTTTTATATATTGAATTTTCTGAAAGAATTTGAATTGCTATTCTTTTTTTGCGCTTTATTAATTTGTTCATTTCTCTCATTGCAGATAATTAGCAATAAGTAGAAATTAAGAGTGAAATTAATAATTAAGATTTTTTTGAATTACTTTATTTTTGTTAATTTTATTGTTTTTTTATTTTTTTTGAATTTAATTATTTATTTGTTAAAATATTGTTAGGTTTAAGATCACGCAATAAACGTATTAAGAGCAGGTTAATCTTTCAATCAGCAATTTACCTAGTTTATTACTTCCATTTTTTATTTTACATTTAATTTTTTATGTACAGCCATAGGAGCTGTAACAATCATACTACATTAATATCATAACACCACCTTCATTCATCAAAACATTTAATTAAACCCACTCTCAACCTAATGGTAAGAAAATAATGTGATCACCCCAATAGTATGAAGATAAAATTATCTTATTCTTATCAGCTTCATGTGAACTATGATATAGGGGTCAATCAAATCTCATAACAGTGTGACTGATTGAGAAATTTTATTGAAAATAAAAAACAATTCGTCATAAAATGTAAGACTTTTCAATACAAACTCCTAGATACAAAAACACATTAATCGCTCAATTTGTCTGCTTTACTCGGACGTACTTGTTTACTTAAGATATCAAATTACCAGCCGCATGGCCACCTTTTGTAATGCTGTAATTTCCATTACTTCTAATGATTTCATGTGTCGTACCATCCCAAGCAACCATGATCTATTTTTACACATCGAATATCATAACATGATCATATAAAAGACACCTACAGACCACAACTGACGTTATAGTTGTTGTTGTTTTTTTCAGCAAAAGAAATTTTCAATTATAACTTCCACTACTCATCCAAGACATCATATCGTACAGATTAATATCAGTTATTGTTTTCAGCTAAAGAAATTGGGAATCTTACATTAAAAAAACATAAATCGCTCAATTTGTTTACTTTACTCGGCTGCTGTGCGAATTTGTTTACATTATTCGGGTGCGAATTTGTTTACTTTACTAGACTGTGCGAATTTGTTTATGCAAGGAATCAAATCAGAACCATTCCACCTGAAGAGCAAAATTAGGCATTTACAAATTTCCATTACTTATCTAAGTGAACATATCTACCAAGATTCGCTCCAATCAGCTTTGCCTGATCTATTTTTAGATATATCATCACACATGGCGCAATGTTTATAAAAGACACCTACAGATCAAATCTTTAATCCACAACTTCGATTACAGTTGTTGTTGTTTTTGTTTTTCAGCTACTAATATTAATTACAGCTGAGAAGGTAAGATCGCTCATATTTCGAACCATAGCCCGTAGAGGATTTCTGATGAAAATTTTACCCCTAGTACTAATACTATTGACATGAAAAAAAATATGAATTAGTATTAATACTTATTACACTAATTTTCTTAGGAAATTTCACATTTATAATCTACATAAATACACAGCTGCACACATCCACCTACGCCTTAGATAACCTTTCCTCAGCCACCAAGTAGCCCAGCCCAATATACCACAGGCACTCATACTAAAGTAAACAACTAAAACCAAACTCAAGCTGACAAGTATACAGCCCCGATATAAATTCGGTTAGGGTATTTCATATCATTACTTAATACACATTCTACCCAAGCCTTGGTACAGGTAATATAGCCCGGTGCAAGACACCTCAGGCAGTCCTAGTCATAGTATTAGATATTGCCACTAAAACTCTCAGCCAATCCCCAGTACCCAGACACAGGAGGGGGCACCTCAAGGTCATATTGTAGCTTCCACGACCAGATCAAACTTAACCAAAAAAATTCCACCAATAAAGATTCCCACCACTTCACAAATATTTATAGCTACGATCTCCGAGATGAAAAATAAGCGAGCTCCAGAAACAAAATCAAAGACCTATGCTATATTCCTATGCTGGAAAGTGCTAAGATTGATCTCGTATCCCCAAATTGATCTCGTATCCCCAAAACTCGAGATGAAAAACTTAATGTCAAATTAGAGGCTACGAGTCGGAGATGAAAAATAAGCGAACTCCAGAAAAAAATTGAAAACCTATGCTATTTCTCCCTATGCTGAAGAGTGTTGAAAGTGATCTCGTATCCCCAAAGTGATCTCGTATCCCCAAAATTCGAGATGAAAAATAAGCGAGCTCCAGAAACAAAATCAAAGACCTATGCTATATTCCTATGCTGGAAAGTGCTAAGATTGATCTCGTATCCCCAAATTAATCTCGTATCCCCAAAACTCGAGATGAAAAACTTAATGTCAAATTAGAGGCTACGAGTCCGAGATGAAAAATAAGCGAACTCAGAAAAAAAATGATAACCTATGTTATTTCCCTGAAGAGTGGTCAAAGTGATCTCGTATCCCCAAAGTGATCTGGTATCCCCAAAACTCGAGATGAAAAATAAGCGAACTCCAGCAACAAAATCGAAATCCCATGCTATTTGCCTATGCTGGAGAGTGCTGAAGGTGGTCTCGTATCCCCAAAGTGATCTCGTATCCCCAATATCCAAGACTCAATGGTACATCCAAGACACAATGGTGTATCCAAGGCACAAACCAATACAACCAATGCACAAACCGACATTTGTTACGGGCTTAAACCTCCCAGCGACGGTGGCGCCATCTGTGGCGAAATCCTGGAAGCTAAAACAGTGAGCCAGAACCGCCATAGCGTATATGCTATGGTCGCATTCGTTTCGCAATATTTCCGACGGAAACGTGATATTCGCGATTCTTTAAAAATTCATTTCCCACAATGAGTGTGAAAAAGACTCACAGTGGGAAAAAGACAGCAAATACTACGAAATGATATAAAAATCTACTACATTGAAATGAAACATAGCGAATCGAGATATTTATAGCAAATGTTCCAAAAATTTACAAAAATTGATTAAAATCATCAAATTTACAATCAATTTTCAAGAGAAAATTATCAATATGTAGGTCATTTAATTTGATATCTACTGGCGGTAAGAAAATTTCATTCTTTTGTCATTTTCAGTGAAATTTGTGAATATTTCACTTTATAAATGTCGTAAATGGAAAAAATTTCTCTATAAAAAGGAGGTCATTTCCTCAATCGTTCTTCCTTTTCATCGAGTTGTCAAAAGAGATACAGCTGCCGACAGGGCGCAGTATTTCAAATTTGCAATAATTTCAAAGGTCTCAGGGATTAACGCAAAAAAAGTTCTTTTTTTTTTAAATAAAGTTCATGTTTTCAGTAATAGTAAAAATATACATATTTTTTTGTGTATAATAATTTTCTGTCTAGTTTTTCAATTCGCTTCAATTTTTATTTTTCAATCTTTCATTCTTTTTTCTTCAATTAGTTCAATTTTTCTCAATTTACATTTTACAATTCTTTTGGTAAGATTTCAACGTGCATATTTTGCTTTTGTCGCGCAACAAATTACAAGGTATTTATTCTTATCGAGATAAAACATTGGGAAAGGTGATTGTCCGTAAAGTGTGAACGCATGCTAGTTGGAATGCTGGTTACACTAAAATAGAAATCACAGAACAATTTAGATTTATAGGAATAACTCATTTAATAAAGAAAACAGTCAATTAATTAACCTATACACAGTGTCAAAATCTGCTTTTATAAGGTCAGCTTCACACTACGTGTTAGTTTAATACATAATTGACAATTCTTAATTAATTTTTTCTTTCAGAAATAGACCAAATACTAAGGAATATATAAAAAAAATTGAATTAATAAATTAGAGAATTGCAGTTTAGATTAGAATTTGAAATAAGTCACTTAGCAAGTAATTAGTTTTTTTTATAGAACAGAAATCTTTCGAGAATAAAATCAGGAATTAATGAGCAACCAAACGATTGTTTTCATTAACTGCTACACTACCGCCACCTATATGTCAATGTGCCTCGACATCGCTTTACATTTCACTGTCTACGTTGATTGACAGCGGACAGCTGGCAACGGTATCGGGATGGCTTTTTGGAAGCTACACTTTACTAGAGCCCACACGTTGCAGCTTCAGTTAAAGATTTACAATCACTGGACCGACACGCTGCAGTTTCAGTTCGCTGAGTTGATATTTCACAAGAGAGAGGTTCACATTAGTAGCAGCTTATAGGAAGTTGCACTAGTTGCATAAACATAGGAAGATCAACTCGTCTTTTCTATTTACAGGTGACGCATAGAGATTTCGCAGCACGGGTTTAGTTTATGAATGCTCACGATTTGTGTTCTACAAGAAGAACGACGAAATTGGGCAGTTCAGACATTTTGTTTATCAAGTCAGCAGCTGTCACTCAGATTGCCAGCTAGCACAATCTCTACATTTAAACATTATATTTTATACGCGTAGGCAATGAAGAGAATGAAAATTTGGTAGAAAATTCAAATGGATTTATAGAATATATTAGATGTATATTGTAGCATATGCGTAACTTAGTTGGAATTACACCAACAATTTAAATTAAAAACACTTATTGAGCTTAGTAAAAATGAATCAGATTAACAGCATCTTCGTTGTATACATCATGCTTCATTCTTAGAGAATAATAAATTTGCAGTAATCGTTTAGATCTGTCAAAGCTAAACCCATTTTTGCTTGATGATGCTCGATTTTGCAACAGTTTTATGGCCAACTTGGACTGAGGTGATGAATTGCTACTATATTCCAAAAAGCTATTGGTTTTTATGATACTTTTCATAGATTTTCGAAGAATGATATTTTCTTTTGAAAACTGTCCCAATCTTCTTTTCACGTCCCGTGCTATTAAGTTCCTTATACAAATTTTTTTTTTTTGATTTTTCGAGATCGAATCGATCTTCATCGGAAGCTTTATTTTTCTGTCTGCCTGGCATATTTCATATTTATTACTTGTCATAAACTTATTTTATTAATTTTCATAAAAATAAGATACCACTTCACGAGCTAACTAAAAG
Organism: Dioctria linearis; assembly: GCA_963930735.1. Lineage (NCBI taxonomy): Eukaryota > Metazoa > Arthropoda > Insecta > Diptera > Asilidae > Dioctria > Dioctria linearis. The sequence goes on along the minus strand of OZ005744.1, from coordinate 76,982,898 downwards.
TTTTGTTTTTAACAGAGTACAAAATCTACATTGTTGACACAATAGTGGGCATTGTCGACACATTAGTTGACATTGTCGACATTGTCTGCACTAAATCTGTTTGTCTACGCTAATATCTACGCTAAAGAATAGACAATGAAAGTTTACACGTAGAGGAACAACACTGGTTACTATAATAGCTGTCATAAAACTTAAATGTCCCCAGGTAGGAGTAATATCTTGACTAAGGAAAAATTAGCACGCTTTCAGACCCAGGGAATGGAATTATTACTAAAAACACAGCCACTTATGGAATGTCAGCCAATATTGCAGAATTATGAACAGATGCGATGACGCTTACTATCCAAAAAGCTCACGTGAGCCAAAGCTCTTTGCCTCATTGCATCAGCGACTAAAACAGCTTCCATGCCACGGAAATCTTTCAGTGAATTACGCACTGAAATGTTACCCTGTAGGCAGTGATCTGGTGAGAATATTATTGGAGTTTGCGGATAGGATGATGGAGCTACTAGACCAGATTAAATTTGCGGTATCAAGCAAAAACCCAATAAGGATGGAGGTTTCATAGCAGAGCTAGAGGTAAACTTAACTGGAAGAAAACTCGAAGCACCTGAAAGAAGTTCGAGAAGAAGCTCTCTACCTCGAAAAAGAAGGCTTCAGGCCAATGCACCAAAGGCCTGGAAAAAAGCTCGGGAACATGACATGGAAACACCACAGGAAAGTTGGAAGACCGAAAATTTTAGCGAGGTCAGGCAGAAAAAAACCCAAAAGTCGTTCCAAGCAGTACGGAGACCGGCAAGGAACTGCGAAACTCCAATCAGAGCAACACAGCAGCCTATAGCGGTCAACTGCTTCAACTGCGGACAGCCGGGATACTTTGCTAAAGAAGGCCAGTGGAGAAAGCAGCCTCCATCCTGCACTATATGCCGAAACTATGGGCATGAGGCACCAAGTTGCAGGAATCAGCAAGACCGGTTCGCAGATACAGTGATAGACAACTCAACAGAATTCACTCAGATAAGAGAGGTTCTCTATTGTCAGTTTTGTAAGACAAGTGACCATAATACGGATATATGCATAAAAAAGTACCCAGCAAAGCGTGGAACCAGACGTCCTGACGGAAATGAGAGGCGGCAACTGGGGACTATTTCCGCAGCCGCCTTCAATTAAGAGAATCGGAGTATACCCAGTTGACCAGAGATAAAAATAGTGCAGTAGAATTAGGTTTATTATATAATTGAATAATCCCAGTCGACGCAGACATAGGACCAGAAGTTAAATAGTATTATTAGTAGTTACGGGATCTTCAAGTAATATAATTAAAGTAAGTAAAATAAAAGGAAGTACGTCCATAAAAACCCAAGAAACATTCACTATAAGCGGATTGTTTGTTAAACAGAGAAAATCAGTAGGAGCCTATCAAGCTTTGGCTTTGGTACTAGCCAACAGACTTGTTTATTTCATGCCATACACGCTACTGTATCAATACCAGTAGATGGAATATTAGGCATGGAGTTCGTTAAAAACAGAGCCGTCGTTGATTGTGTTGGTCACACACTGTCAATTCAAAGTGTAGAAAGAAAGGGGGAAGTAAGGGCCCTTTTTGAAAACGTAACAGGGAAAGAAAATGTTAATATTCTTACGTTGGATGGATATACCTCTAGTCAATCAAGTACAGAGAAACCTATGGAGATTTCACAAGTAGCTGTAAGGCTACGTATTCTAGAAAAAGTCACAGGGCTAAAAGATATGGCGCGCAAAGCAAGTTCCGCTTCAGATAGCATAGAGAAATACTTGAAACATATGAGCAACAGCGATGAAATAGTGAATATACAACTGGAAGTTAAACGGATAGCACAGAAGGAGGGCGATATAGCTCCAAAGACGGAGGAGCTGAATCTTAGGCAGAGGCTGAGACATACCTTAACCGCAATCCCTCTCACAAGATCGCAGCAAAGGGATTTTCGCGCTGCAGTATAAAAGTCTATAGCGTCGCTTAAAGAAATATGGGGTGATGAGCAGGCAAGGGTAGCGGTTGAAAGGACGAAATAGCCTGGAAACTGAACATTCTGCCTCTCTTTTCAGACTTCAAGACACGACAATAACCAATATGCTTGGAGCCAGGAAGCGAGCAGCTGACAAGGATTCAAGTCTCGAGTGATTCTGAACTGGTATGTGTGGCAGAAAAGATATGCCCCGGTGAGTATTGTCGAAATACCCTGATTAGGCTCAGTAACGGACAAGCCTTTAAGCCATTAAGAGATCCCGAGGGTAGAGATGAATTCGGAAGATAGGGAAGCAGTAATGCAGATGCAGCACTTACCTGGGGATAAAATAACGTACATTCCGACGAAAATTTTCAAACTTCCCTTAATGGCTGACACCGGGCCCATAAATAAAAAGCTGTATAGAATGCCTAAGCTCACCGAGGAACATCAGGAGCGGCTTAAAAAGTTCTTGGAAGATGACATACTCGAACATAGTAACAGCCTGTTTAATTTGCCAGTCTTACTAATCCCGAAAAAGGGAACTGATGAAGTGGTTAAGCGAAAGTATAGATTGTGTGTGAACTTTTGCGAACTCAACAAAGTCCGTATTCTTTTTTGTTATCCACGGAATGAAGACATTCTTGATAGATTAGGGCATTCTAGGTATTTTACTACCTTAGATCTTGGCGTTGGTAGAGCATGATCAATGGACCGTAAATACTCCCAGTGTCTATCTTCATGCAAGATATCCTTTTTGTAACGCTACTGGTAACTCCGTTCGGGCCCAGATCTTATTAGTAACGTCTAAAAGAATTGTACTTGGCCTATACAAGTAATACAACCCTTATGGGCGCTTGCAGAGGGGACCACTTGAAGGTTAAGATATGCCCGTATTTAAGTCTGGATAGGCTTCGAAATTCAGCATTTGGATCCGTTATTCATCGACTTATTCATCAACTAAGACATCCTTTCGCTTCCTGCCCAGGAGGCTATGTCTGTTTTTCTCTTCTCTCTCTCTCTCTCTCTTTCCCTTCTCTCTCTCAATACGTCTGAGATTTTATTATTCTGACTATCATGAGCACTTGAATTCTCTGCATAATGCCCTCCTGTCATTAAAACCCTACTAACAGTACACACAGAGCCAAAAATTTCAATTTGTATTTCAATAAGGTACAGTTATCTCGCCGTGAGAAGTACCAATTCGTGTATATGGTATCTTTCTTACTGTACGTACTCTCGTGGAAGATTCTGAAGCGATCTACAGTACAACTTAAAACAAAAAAACAACATACCAACAACTTCTTCAATCAAGAATGCATGCTGTCCTCTAATACCGCTTTCACTTTGTTTAGCATTGCGCTTCACAGACTTCTTCTCTCCCCCCCCCCCCACCCTGGGGATTAGATAAACAATAAGATCAATCCCTACAGGCAAATTAATTAAGAATTTTGGAAGACAGGATAATCATAGAATGTTAAGGTAATAAAAGTAAGTAGCGGATTACGAAAAATTTCGAAATATATGAAAATGGAATAAAGATATATAACCGATAAATGAATAAAAAAGCAGTATATAGTTCGGCATTAAATTAGTCAAATGTAAGACAGAAATCGGAAAAAAAGAAGAAGGACAATATAGATATGTTGTGAAAAGTAAATAAGGAAAAAATTGTTTAAAGTTAACAGAAAATAAGAAAAAAAGTTCAGGATAGCAAATATGTAAAGAAAAATGTAAAAAATAATCTGGAGATCAGAATATTTTCAATTTTTTATGAGAGTGCACTTCCCAGATCTATTTCCCTGCGGAAACTAGATTTCCAAAGGCGAAGGCATGTTATGGCCCAACATACGGAAGATTCTTCCAACAGCCAAAGGCATTCTAGCGAAATAGTAAGCAAAAGCTAAACATTAACCTCGCATGGTACTGTTCTGCAACTGGCGGTGGTTTTGCTAATTAGCCCAACAGCTGGCTACGATGAGCAATGGGCGTTTACGATAATAATTAACCTCGTATGGTAATTATTATGTAAGGCGATTGTTTACAGCTAATCGACTCAGATGCTGCAACCGGTAGAAGAAACGACAAGGCTGTGTCGTTTGTTTACATTCGCGTTGTGAGCAAAGAAAGTATACTTCCGACATAAAAAGACCAATGACTGGTCTGGCGAGTGCCGTTTAATTATCAGTTACCGCGATAACAAGTTACCGTTCGGTTCGGGTTAGCTTTCGTTTGAGATATTAGGATAGGTCAGATTTGGGTCGAATAAAGATTTTTATGTTAGTAATTTTAGTGTTGTTATTTATTCGCGAAGTTTTATTAGAATTTATCGTTGAATTATTGTTCGATTGCTTAGGGGCACGACAATATTACGAGATCTTCTTCAAGAGTAGAGAGAGTTAAAAACATCCTTAACATTTTCAGATACTGAGTCAATAAAAACGCCAGGAATTATATAACATCCTAAGCAAGACTATGTCACATTTAGACTCAAAACTTTGTGTGAAACAACAGTTCTGACAAAACGAAACTTATTGTTAGGAATTGGATCGTTATACGATACACTAGATTGGTTAGTTCCTAGTTCCTGTTGCCAGAAGCCAAAATTTTAATCTAAAATCTATGGATCGCAGGCTGATCATGATGACCCTGTAACAGAAACAATAAGTCAACAATGGAGAACTTATCTAGACAATTGGATACACTATACCAAAATGGGTACACTATACTACAGGAGCACGTATGCAGATTTAAAGATTCATCGAAGGGAGCAGCAGTATATTTACGAGTTGAGGAAGAGAATAGGTAAAAAGTGTCACTCTTATTAGATGCAAAACCTAAGGTGGCACCTATTAAACCAACAACAATGCCACAACTGGAGTTGAATGGTGCCTTACTACTGGTGTACTGGCGAAGCAAATTAAAGTTGTAGTACAAGTCATGCATTTGCAAGAAATCCCAATTGCGGCTTGGACAGAATCTAAATGGAAAATTTACGTGGAAAATAGAGTCGTAGAAATCCATGACTAATTGAAATACAATCATTGGCGAAAATTCCATCTACGCTCTTAGTTAATAGCAAATTATGGTGGTATTACCGAACATGGTTAACACAATTGCAAGACAAATGGCCAAAGTACAAACCAATTACAGAGTCAATAGCACTAGAGCAAAAAGCTCCGAATGTAACTAGTTCGTTGACAACATCTTGCTAAACTATCCGTTATTCACACGTTTAGTGCGTGTGATAGCAACAACACAACGATTTCACTACAATTGTATGCCTTAATGTAGCATGCAAGTGTTGTTTGGTGTGATGGATCCTTTGGTTAGGATTATCTTGATAGTAAGAGCTTAGTATACTGTACTTGTGATAAACGATACTGTAGTTCAGTAGTATATAAATATAGTAAATCTTTCTGTAGTTTATTTTATTTATATGTGTTCCTTGTGTAGTGGTGTCACAGTCGCAAGTTACTGCGTTACGACTGTGGGGCTAAGACTTGCAACTTAATGTGTTGCTCTAGTCTGTGATCAGAAGTGACTGACCTGGTGTGCTGAATCCTTTGGTTAGGACCAGCTCGAAAGTAACAGTTTATTGCACTGTACTTCTCAACTGTAATTTATTGTATTACAGCTGAGTGGTGTTGTTGTAACTTAATGTATTACGTCAACGCGGTTGTATGGTGTCACAGTCGCAAGTTAATGCGTTACGACTGTAGTGTCAAGAATGCAATTTAATGTGTTGCACTCAAGTGATCAGACGAGACTGACTTGGTGTTGTGAATCCTTTGTTTAGGACCGGATAGATAGTATCAGTTTATTATACTGTACTTCTGAGATAGTATCAGCTTATTGTACTGTACTTTTCAACTGTAATTGTATATTACGAGTGTGATGATACGAATGCAATTTAATGTGTTGCACTCCTGTGATCAGATGAGACTGACAAAAACCCCTTTGCTTCACAGGCATTTTATAGTAAGCAGGTTGCCGAGAATGCCTGCTCTGATTTGTTGATTCCCAGCAAGTTATACAGAATGCCTGCTCTGATTTGTTGAAGCAAAGTTATTTAATTCTGTTCAAAGTAATTAATTTTGGTGTGCGTTCGCACAATCTCCCGCCTCCAAATAATACCTACTTATATTATTTCTTCGTAACAATTAAAGTTCCATTATGGGATCGGTTATATTATGTTTGTTAGGTAGTAATATGGTATGCTTTTCATCATACGATAATTCTGACTGAGTCAGACGTCCGCCGACTCGAGTACCCCTTCTTCATCAAGGAACGGGTTGAGAGATAAATTTTTGCTTTTGTTGGAGATTATTCTATTTTTCTGAAGCTCCATAATCTCTACTTTAAACGATTGCTGCTGTAGCAGATTGAGAATGAGTGTTCTTGCTATTTTTAGTTCTGATGCTGAGAGATTCTTATCTGTTCGCGTCGTATTTTCTCGACAATTGGTTATGAATCTCCAACAGCAAGCCGTTAGTCGAATTAATTTTGTAAATGAGGAAAATTTGTGTAAGAGAACAAACTCCTCCTGTATTGTATTGCTGAAGGTTTTAGCTGGTTTTTTCTCGTTGTCTGTATCATGTGTGTGATTTTGAACAGACCAACCTTTCTTTGGTTTTTTTAAGCAATTCTGGGCCATGCCACCATATATTTTGTTCTAACAACAAATTTGGAAGGATTCCTCTTGAGGCCGAGTCTGCTGGATTATCCCTTTATGATATATGATACCACTTAGCCTCTGGTAAGTTATCATGTATTTTGGCTACTTTATTAGCCACATAGGTTTTCCATTTAGTTGGATGCGACTTTGTCCGTGCTAAGGTAATTGTGGAATCAGTCCATGCTGTCATGGTACTACTTTCAAGATTTAAATTGTCTTGTACTTTCTTCATTAATTGTGCAAGCAATACAGCATTACAGAGTTCTAGCCGAGGAAGTGATACTGGTTTTATGGGAGCCACCCTTGTTTTTGATGTTAACAAGTTTATATTAACTCCATTGCTATCTGTGGTACGCATATAAATGACCGCTGCGTATGCATTTATTGAAGCATTGCTAAATCCATGCAGCTCTCTAGATATCGCATCTGGGGACGTTTGTATATATCGTGGTATTTTTAGTTTTCGGATTTGCAATAGTTCTTCTTTAAATCTAATCCATTCCTGCATTAGATGTGATGGAAGTATTTCATCCCACTCACACATAGATAACCATAACTTTTGAATCAAAATTTTAGCCTTGATTATACATGGTGATAACCATCCTAGTGGATCAAAGAGGCTAGATATTTCTGGCAATATAATTCTTTTGGTGTAATGGTTTTTTGCTGAAGGAAGAACTACTGAAAACGTGAAATTGTCTGATGCTGGTTCCCAGTTTATTTCCAGCGTTTCGATTATCTCGTTTGTTGAGAAATTTAACGAGCCTTTGATTTCTCTATCTTCTTCTGGTATGTTCCTCAACAAGCTCGGATGGTTACTTGCACATTTTCGTAGTTTGAATCCAACCGGTTTTAACATATTGCTTATTTCTGTTAGTAGTTGCAGCACCTTTCGAATTGTCTGGCTTCCTGTCAGCAGATCATCTACATAAAAATCTGTTGACATGCTATTGCAGCAAAAGGGTTGTTTTTCCCTTCGTCTGCTGCTAATTGTTGAATCGTTTTTATGGCGAGGTATGGACCTGGTGCAGTTCCAAATGTCACAGTTTTTAAGGCGTAAACTTTTATGGGTTCTTCAGGGTTGTTGCGCCATATTATTCGCTGAAAATCTTAATAAGTCTGATGCTCATTGTAGCATATACCCCCCCCCCCCTACGCTACTTTTGTTTGGCTTCTCTACGTCTGTAGAGAAACCCCCATGATTTCCCAGAGGTACCTAGAAATGGGATAAAACTTAGTTATTTTCGAGAAGTAGCCCTATGCTACTTCTCCACATCACAAATTCCTGAAAAGTGGTAAAAATTTAAATATTTTCGAGAAGTAGCCCTATGCTATTTCTCCATATTACAAATTCCTGGAAAAAAAAGATAAAATTTAAATATTTTCGAGAAGTAGCCCTATGCTACTTCTCCATATTACAAAAACCCTGACAAGAAAAAAAAAACGTAAAACCTGAAGGAAAAGCATCAACAAGTAAAATATTTTAAATGAAAAAAAAATTCCAATTTGTGTAAAATGCACACAAATTATAATTTTTCTACATATTACTTACCGCTAGCCAACCAACATTCCAGGCACGCAACTGTAATGCGCCTACCTGTAAAGCACCACGCGATACCATCACGAAATGCATTACAGTCAGCCCGCCCGAAAGAAATTCCAAAAAAATTGCCGCCCGACAGCAAGATTCGAGATTTGTGCGAAGAAAAAGTGCTCGTCTGTCGGTTGGTTGAAAGGGGGAACGGCTGTAATGTAGGCAGACAGCGGGCTGTCGATTTTGTATAAGCGACATGTTAGGCAGCTGCTTGCGGAGTTAGTGCTGAAAAATTAAAAAGAATTAGTTTTTTTTTGTGTAAATTACCTGTGACTTGGTTCTGAAAAATTAAGAGCAAATTAGTGTTTGAAAATTACCTGCGACGACAGTAGAATTCCTTAGTGACTTTGGTCACCTGAAATTATCATATTATTAGTTGTTGCTGAAAAATCAATAAAATTAGTGTTTGAAAATTACCTGCAACGTTCGTAGGATTTATTAGTGACTTTGATCACCTGAAATTATCATATTATTAGTTGGTGCTGAAAAATCAATAAAATTAGTGTTTGAAAATTACCTGCGACGTCCGTAGGATTTATTAGAGACTTTGATCACCTGAAATTTTTATATTTTTATAGGTTTGATGAAAAATCGATAAAATTAGGGTTTGAAAATTACCTGCGACGACAGTAGAATTCGTTAGTGTCTTTGATCACCTGAAATTACTATATTATTAGTTGTGATTAAAAATCGAGAAGATTAATTCTTGAAAATTACCTGCGACGCCAGTAGGATTCATTAGTGACTTTGATCAATAAAATTAGTGTTTGAAAATTACCTGCGATGTCCGTAGGATTTATTAGTGACTTCGATCACCTGAAATTATCATATTATTAGCGGTGATGAAAAATCACGAAAATTAGTGTTTGAAAATTACCTGCGGCGTCAGTAGGATTTATTAGTGACTTTGATCACCTGAAATTATCATATTATTAGTGGTGATGAAAAATCAATAAAATTAGTGTTTGAAAATTACCTGTGACGTCAGTAGGATTATTAAGTGACGTTGATCACCTGGAATTACTATATTAGTGCTGGAATATGAAAGAAATTAGTTGTTGGAAAATTACCTGTGACGTCAGTAGGATGATTAAGTGACTTTGATCACCTGGAATTATTATATTATTAGTTCGTGCTAGATTATAAAAGACATTAGTTGTTGGAAAATTACCTGTGACGTCAGTAAGATTATTAAGTGACGTTGATCACCTGGAATTACTATATTATTAGTTAGCGCTGGAAAATGAAAGAAATTAGTTTTGAAATTACCTGCGACGTCAGTAGGACTCTGTAGTGACTTTGATCACCTGTAAATAATGACATTATTTAGTTGGTGCTGGAATATAAAAGATAGGTTTTTTTTTTGTGAATTACCAGCGACTTCAGCTGGATTCGTGAGTGACTTTGATAATTTACCGGCGATGTAGCTCAGCTATATATCGTTTTTTTTTATTCTCAATGGGAAAACTGAAAGAAAAAAAGAATAATTGAATTTAATAACTCGATAAATCTAACTTACCTGCGTTATAGTGCAGAGGTGCATAGTTTTCTTCTCATTTGAAAAAACTGAAAGAAAGAAAGAACAATTGAATTTAATAACTCTATAATTCTAACTTACCTGCGTTATAGTGCAGAGGTGCATAATTTTCTTCTCATTTGGAAAAACTGAAAGGAAGAAAGTATAAATGAATTTAATAACTCTATTATTCTAATTTACCTGCGTTATAGTGCAGATGGGCATAGTTTTTTTGTATTCTCATTTAGAAAAACTGAAAGAAATAAGGAATAGTGAATATGATAACTCAATAATTATAACCTACCTGCGTTACAGTGCAGACGTGCATAGTTTTGTATTCCCATTTGGAAAAGCTGAAAGAAAGAAAGAATCGTATACCTCATGATTTGATGAATGTAGAGGAAGTATAATAAAGATCCATGGGACCCGCAAATCTCCCCATCTCACTGTTGGCGTTTGGCAGAAGTTTGAAGAAGCAGAGACAGGTATAATCCTGGGAATATGTAAGTGCTCGCTTGAATATTTATCTTTTGGTGCATCTTGCTAGTTATATGTACATGTATATGTACATAGTTATATACATATGTTATTTTTCTTTTGCATATACCTTTTTATTATTATTTTTTTGTCCTAGGATAGTAGGGCGTAATGACTAGATTAGTATAACATATACAAATAGAAAGAAAGGGTATTATGTATGTTATAACGGAGAGGATAAAATTGAATAAACTTTAAGCTACATGATCACCCTTGAATCGTGACCGGATTGTCATTTCTTGTTATTTTTTAAATTTTTGCTAAACAATTTTTTTTTGTTATATTTTTTTTCTTGACTATTATTATTTTTCCTTGTTTTGTTTTTGTTATTTCTTTTAATTCAGATTAAGCAATCGATGTAACTCCAAAGGCAGAGTGACTTGGGTGAGCGGTATTTAACGTTAGAAAGCTGGCAAATTCGCAAACGATCTCTACCATGGGGTCAATGTCGACATAAATCCTAATCCTGTTGGCGTGATGGCAGCGGAGTAGAACCCACACACACACACACAAACCCTTCAATCATGGGGCTAGGATTCTTTTTAGGCTGTGACGTCTTAGCCAAGCAGGATGGGGGGCGCTGGGCCCGAAGGTCAAGCCAAGACTGCCCCAACACCTGCAGTCCACTTTCTCTCTCCCCTGCTCCTCACGGCGTCGATGATCTTCCGGGTGACACTTCCAATGACGGCGTTGAAGCTTGCTTCACTTGGTCTACTAGTAATGGGGTGACGTTTTGTTTCCAGCTTTAGGTCCGCGGAGGACAACATCCTGTTCCAAGTCCGAGCTCGTAACATCTTTCTCTGTCTTACTTCTCTCTTCTTTTAACTTCCAGGTCCACTAGTCCGTCCGTCCATCCAAGGTTAATTTCATCAGTCTGTCCGTCTGTCCGTGGCCGCAGTGCCTGCCTATACTCAGGTTGAAGTGTGTATAGGTAGCACTGCCCGCAGGCATACTCATTTGCTACAAATGGCGCCCAAATTCGGTTTTTTTTTTATCTTTAGTCAAGCTTCTCTTGACTAAAGCTGAACTACTATTTAAAGTTTTATTTTTGATTTTTCTGGTCGCCCATTTGCGCTTCCCTACAAATGGCGCCCAAATTCGGTTTTTTTTATCTTTAGTCAAGCTTCTCTTGACTAAAGCTGAACTACTATTTAAAGCTTTATTTTTGATTTTTCCGGTCGCCCATTTGTAGCGAAGCCCAAACAGGTTTTTTTTGTCAAGCCTCTCTTGACTAATGTGTTATTCGAATTTAAATAATTATTTCTGGTCGCTCATTTGTGCTACAAATGGCGCCCCAAACTTTTCGGTTTTCCTTTCTTTTATTATTCAAGATCATTCTCAATACTTATTTCTTTTCGGCTTTCAATTGACTCCTTTCAATGTCAATTAATATTCCTTCACGTTCATCGGGAGTGCTGTACCCAGCTATTTTAAATGGAAAAATTCATTTTTTCTCTATTCTCTTCTCGTCCACAAATGATAAATTTTGATTAATCATTTTCACCACTTTCTGTCCAATAAATTCTACTCTCTGGTCGGGTGCTCACCTGTTTGGTGACAAGCGGGCTTTGTGCGTGAGACGAATCACTGATCAGCAGACAACTTGATTATGGATCTCGGCGAGAACTCACCCAACTGCCATTCTCCCACCCACTAGTTTGGTGAGTGATGACAGCCACTCTTTCGATTATGTCCTTGTTGGAGGGATGTGGACAGGGTCTGAGTTCGAGTCGAGACAACATAGCATTTTTTTTTGTTTTTTTTTTCAATCGTCTTTTTGTTGGATCTCATTTGCTAATTAATACTCTTGTATTGTCACATTCGTAGCAGCTAAATTTCCACGTGTTGCAGTGCCCGCCTGTTCGGTGGCATAAAGAACTTTGTGGCGCGAGGCGCATTACTTTGAGGCGAAGCTTCGGTTCGCAGTCACTGAACATCCGTCACCCGAACGCAGGTCCAAGAGAACTGTTACGCATGCCTGGATTCCACTCACAAGTTGGTGGGCAATATTAGCTACCCCGCTTGATTGTTTCCTTGTGGGAGGGTCACCGAGTGTTTCAATATGGACAGACATTTCTCAATTTGAATTCTCTAGTACAGGCAGAACTGCATCCCGTAAGATCGTAGTGGAGAGTTAGAGAGAGAGTGAGGAGTTCTATGCATCGGTCTTCAGGCTGATGATATCAGTGGCTGTTCCAGCTACTATGCTTGTAAAAAAAAAGTTTTGTTTTTTTTGGATGTGTGTGTGGGGATCTGCAGGGCTGCGTCACGCTGCTGTATTTTTTTTTCCTGAGATAAAATTTGTTCTAATATAGATCGTGTCGCGTTATTTAACATAAGATACCCGACAGATTAGCTAATTGATCTAAATTGTCAATAAACAGCATTTATCGATGTGAAGAACTTTGTAAGGGTGTGACAGATCGATCTGAGTTTTGTTTTATTCGCACACAGTACGCATATATGGGTAGATCTTCCGCCGAATCATTACTATGAAGTAACATTCTGCATTAGTTATAATTTTTGTTCGCTAATAATTCAGTATATATATAGAATAGTATCTCAACATATAGTCGTAATATTTTGTTTTATTATGGGATCATATTTTAATTTTGCTGCTACTAATCTAGCGCTTGTGAATTAGTAACCCGACATTTAGGCTCGTAAGATCGCAAAACGATTTTTTTATATAATATTTGAATTTTGCTACTAGTAAAAGAACTTATAGGCACTCCTTCCGTATATCGATAAAAATATACGAGGATAATTCTATCACTATTGCTGGACGTCGTATTCTATACTCACGAAGCAGTTCAATACTACTAAATACCCGTAATTTATACACCACTAGGTATTTTTCTAATTTATCACCAGAGGAGCTGGAAATCGAATTTTCCGTTCGTGGGATTCCGCCCGCTGCACCAGACGCTCGACAGCAGTTGGTCGAGTTGTATCGGGTCGAGCGAGTCGACCCTAGCAAGGCGCCAGAAAGATTTCACGCGCACAAAAACCCGAGAGGCGAGTTAACCCACCTTGCTGCCCGTGTGGATGTGGTACAATTCCGCTTTGCGTCAGTCCCTTTACAATACGACGAGGATCGCCTGAGGTATCGTACCCAGGTTCTCCACGCACTGGACAGGGTCCGAAGGTTAGAGCATACGTCGCCGTCAGTCAAAGCACAAGCGCAGTCTTACGTTAAAGCCTCAGAGGAGTTGCAAATGAAAGTCGCAACTGTTCCACAAGTCGATACGCTCGATATGCTATCCAACGACGGCGGTGCTGACAGTCTGCTAGCTCCACCTCGTACTATTACTACAGGAGGCGATCATGAGGCTCCTGTGTTGACTGGGACTATTCCCAAACAAGTACTCCAAAAGACACCACCAGGAGTCCACAATTCAATCCGGATTTATCCTACTTCGACAGCCGGGTCCCAGATAAGACGAGCGGCGTAACCCTAGTCGTCAAAACTCATACCACCTCGCGACCGTTGACCGCTCATCTCCAAGGAAAACGTCGGGTTTAGACAATCAATGAGAGACTGGGACGTATACGACCAGGATTGACACTAGGAAACCTCTCTCATAGGCATGGCCATGTAGGTCAGCCACAGTCAGTGCCACATCAGCAAGCAGCGTCAGCCTTTCCGCCACCACTGTAAAGAAGGTACGGAGTTTCCTGGGAGTCTGCGGTTGGTACAGGCGTTTTATCCCGCACTTGGCCTCCATCGCATATCCTTTGTCGGATTTGCTCAAGAAATCTTCAAAATTCGAGTGGACGGAACCGGTTGAACGGTCCTTTAATCAACTGAAAGAGTGTCTAGTCACTGATCCGGTACTGGCAAACCCCGATTTTTCACGGCCGTTTTACATTCAGTGCGACGCTAGCACTACAGGAGTTGGAAGCGTGCTTTTCCAACGCTCTGACGATAACGAAGAACACCCGATAGCGTACATGTCGCAGAAACTGAATTCGGCACAGCGCAACTATAGCATTACAGAGCTGGAGTGTCTGGCGGCAGTGCTGAGTGTGAAGCGGTTCAGACCTTCAGACCTCGAAGGCCTGGAGTTCACGATTATCACCGACCATGCTAGTCTTAAATGGCTCATGGACTAGAGAGATCTGTGTGGCAGACTGGCACGGTGGAGTCTTAAACTCCAGGCGTTCAAATTCAACTTCGAGTACCGTCGGGGTAAAGAAAATGTAGTTGAAGATGCTCTCTCCCGAGCATTCGTAGACGAGTCAGCAGAGCACCATCTCGACGGATTGCCGGTCAGCCAGGTCGTGCAGTCTATTATTCCTTGAACGAGTTCGTCGGATAAACACCAATCCAGATGCCTTTCCCAACCTGCGCGTATCAGATGGTAAAGTGTACATTTCGTTTGCACCTCCCAAAATTTGTGTCCTTAACAACCAAGCAATCTCGAAGTTGTGGGTTCCTGATGGTCTTACCACCAGCCTGATCGAACAAGAACATTGCCCACCTACGGCTGATCACTTTGGCGTCGCCAAAACCACCGAAAAATTACGGCGGAAGTATTAGGGGCCTAACATGACAACAGAGGTTCGCGCGCTCATTGCTAGGTGTGTGATATGTAAGCAGGTGAAACCCATGAACTCGTCTCCTAGGCCACCTTTAGGAGAGATTCGTTTAGCTGATCTGCCCTGGGAACGCGTCTACTGTGATTTTTTAGGTCCCTACACACGTAGCCGCGGTGGCAATAAATAAATATTTATAGTCCTAGACCACCTTACCAAATTTATATTACTCCAGGCAATGACCGAGGCCACGGCCGCTAAAGTAGTCACCTTTTAAGAAAAGGAAGTCTTCCATGTATTTAGGGTCCCGGAATACCTGCACTCTGACAGTGCATGTCAGTTCACATCTCCAATGCTCGCGCAGTTGCTAGATAAATATGGTGTCAGACACATCTTCTCCCCGGCCTATTTTCCACAATCGAACGCATTAGAGCGGGTGAACCAATCTGTCCTCGCAGCAATTCGCGCCTACGTCGGGAACGAACATCGGAGGTGGGACGAGTACTTGAGCGAAATCGCCTTCCCCATCCGAAATGTCGATCACGATTCGACCAAGTGCTCGCCGTACTTCTTGATGTTTGGTAGACACCCTGTAGTGCACGGAGACTCATACCAGCTGCTCCAAGAGTTGACACCAACATCCGACGGGGCCGCAGAACACGTTCCCCTCAATCAAAGACTGCAGGTAGTGCGTGAGGAGGTAAAGTTTCTTCTCGGCGAAGCCTACAACCGATACTCCAAGGGCTACAATCTGCGATCGCGGCCCAGTCTGTTTCACACGGGACAGGTCATGTTCGTGCGAAATTTCATACAAAGTAACGCGGGCGTCCATTTCGCGGCCAAACTGGCACCTAACTTTGTGAAAGCCATCATAACTGGGCGCATCAGTCAAGTATCGTATCGCCTCAAGACCCCGGAAGGACAACCTCTTGGGATATTTCGCACACAGGACATAAAGGCCTGACCAGGGTTCGATTAGATCTCGGTAGCCCTAAGAAGGCATCCGGCAAGCTTCACTTGTAAACTACGGGTTATCGCAAGCCCTCCTACTACTTCCTCAGTGGTGGGTAATAGCTCCCTTTCATTTTGCTACTAACCCCTTCTGGATTAGCCTTTACCTGAAGGATTTCATTTTCCTGTCTTTTCTTCAATTTTCTTCCAATTAAAAGGTGTCCTAGGGCGGATTGGCTCTCAGCTAAATTTTTTTTATATTGTGTATTATCTCTAAACTACCAAGTTAAGATGGTGTTCAGCCCTGAACAACCATAATAATCATTAGAAATAAATTAATTTCATAACAAAATATTTCTATTCGAAGTTCACTGACTCATGGCAGCATAATTTAATTACTTTATGCTAGTCAGCGCATTTTTCACATTTTCAATTGACCCACTTACTTTGCACCTCTTTCGGTCGAGTAAATAAAATCGCTGACGACAGTGACAAAACAATTTTTCATATTTTGCCATGAGTCAATGCACTCACCAATTTATTAATTCATTTATTGCTTGTATAATTGTTTTTCTTTTTATTCTTTTTATTCTTTTTGTATTATTGTTGTATATGCTAGTTCAATTGAACCAATTATTTTGTATAAATTAAGCTAGCACAATTCAATAAACCACTAGTCTAAATTAAAGAGTGTTTAGAATTGTTCATCTAATATATCAAGATTCAACACACTGTTGAGTCTTAGTTATTCAAGGCAATTTAACCAGTCTTACACTTCAAGCCTATCTTGATTTAACACACTGTTGAATCATAGATCTTGAAGTAGGCCTTTAAAATCTCACCAGCTCAATTCAACACACGGTTGAATTTTGCAATCCATCAACAACATCTTGATTCAACACACAGTTGAATCTTGCACAATGGTCTCAGCCTTTGTTACTAACCCCTTCTGGGTTAGCCTTCATCTGAAGGATTTTACTTTCCTGTCCTTTCTTCAATTTCTTTAGAGTTGGAACCCGCTTGCTGCATCCCGCGGGATTTCCTTCGGCCTGAGTGAGTTGATAGATTAATTCTATTTGTTTCGAAGCGATTTCCTCGCTTGGGACTGGGAGATTTCCGGGGTGCTGTGACCGGATTCAGAAGAACACAGAAAGTTAAGGAGTGCGTTTCACCGACTAATTTGTGGCCTCAAGCCGAACATTCCCATACATGATAAACCGATCGCTGCACCTCTTCCTGGCCAGCTCTTTGGGCGAGGCGAGTTGATAGACGAAGCCTATCTGTTGATCAGTCCTCACTCGTCCAAGACGAACTGGGATCGTGGTCGCAGATGGGATCGTATGTCTCAGGAACCCAGGGTCTAGCGTATGCCCGGCTTGAGACTCTTGTGGGTCGTCCCCACGTTGGGCGCGGCTGCAAAAATATTATTCATAGTTCACCTCAAGAGTCAACCTTCTTGTTTTCTTTTCGTTCTCTCTCTTCGCTCCCTTCCTCGTTTCGCCAGGCATAAGACCCCCCCCCCCCACTCTACGCTACTTTTGTTTGACTTCTCTACTTCTGTAGAGAAACCCACATGATTTCCCAGAGGTACCTAGAAAGGGGATAAAACTTAGTTATTTTCGAGAAGTAGCCCTATGCTACTTCTCCATATCACAAATTCCTGAAAAGGGGTAAAAATTTAAATATTTTCGAGAAGTAGCCCTATGCTACTTCTCCATATTACAAATTCATGAAAAAAAAAGATAAAATTTAAATATTTTCGAGAAGTAGCCCTATGCTACTTCTCCATATTACAAAAACCCTGAAAAGAAGAAAAAACGTAAAACCTGAAGGCAAAGCATCTACAAGTAAAATATTTTAAATGAAAAAAAATTCTAATTTGTGTAAAATGCACACCAATTATAATTTTTCTACATAAAACTTACCGCTAGCCAACCAACATTCCAGGCACGCAACTGTAATGCACCTAGCTGTAAAGCATCACGCGATACCATCACGCAATACATTACAGTCAGCCCACCCGAAAGAAATTCCAAAAAAATTGCCGCCCGCCAGCAAGATTCGAGATTTGTGCGAAGAAAAAGTGCTCGTCTGTCGGTTGGTTGAACGGGGGAACGGCTGTTATGTAGGCAGACAGCGGGCTGTCGATTTTGAACAAGCGACGTGTTAGGCAGCTGCTTGCGGGTTAGTGCTGAAAAATTAAAAAGAATTAGTTTTTTTTTGTAAATTACCTGTGACTTGGTTCTGAAAAATTAAGAGAAAATTAGTAGAATTTAGTAGAAATCAGTAGAATTCCTTAGTGACTTTGATCACCTGAAATTACTATATTATTAGTTGTGATGAAAAATCGAGAAAATTAGTTCTCGAAAATTACCTGCGATGTCCGTAGGATTTATTAGTGACTTTGATCACCTGAAATTATCATATTATTAGTGGTGATGAAAAATCAATAAAATTAGTGTTTGAAAATTACCTGCGGCGTCAGTAGGATTTATTAGTGACTTTGATCACCTGAAATTATCATATTATTAGTGGTGATGAAAAACCAATAAAATTAGTGTTTGATAATTACCTGTGACGTCAGTAGAATTATTAAGTGACTTTGATCACCTGGAATTATTATATTATTAGTTCGTGCTAGATTATAAAAGGCATTAGTTGTTGGAAAATTACCTGTGACGTCAGTAAGATTATTAAGTGACGTTGATCACC
Source organism: Dioctria linearis (assembly GCA_963930735.1). NCBI lineage: Eukaryota > Metazoa > Arthropoda > Insecta > Diptera > Asilidae > Dioctria > Dioctria linearis. Next base: position 76,964,386 of record OZ005744.1, on the reverse strand, counting down.
TGGAATTACTATATTATTAGTTAGCGCTGGAAAATGAAAGAAATTAGTTTTGAAAATTACCTGCGACGTAAGTAGGACTCTTTAGTGACTTTGATCACCTGTAAATAATGACATTATTTAGTTGGTGCTGGAATATAAAAGATAGGTTGTTTTTTTTTGTGAATTACCAGTGACATCAGCTGGATTCGTGAGTGACTTTGATAATTTACCGGCGATGTAGCTCAGCTATATATCGTTTTTTTTATTCTCATTGGGAAAAACTGAAAGAAAAAAAGAATAATTGAATTTAATAACTCGATAAATCTAACGTACCTGCGTTATAGTGCAGAGGTGCATAGTTTTCTTCTCATTTGAAAAAACTGAAAGAAAGAAAGAATAATTGAATTTAATAACTCTATAATTCTAACTTACCTGCGTTATAGTGCAGAGGTGCATAATTTTCTTCTCATTTAGAAAAACTGAAAGGAAGAAAGCATAATTGAATTTGATAACTCTATTATTCTAATTTACCTGCGTTATAGTGCAGATGGGCATAGTTTTTTTGTATTCTCATTTAGAAAAACTGAAAGAAATAAGGAATAGTGAATATGATAACTCAATAATTATAACCTACCTGCGTTACAGTGCAGACGTGCATAGTTTTGTATTCTCATTTGGAAAAGCTGAAAGAAAGAAAGAATCGTATACCTCATGATTTGATGAATGTAGAGGAAGTATAATAAAGATCCATGGGACCCGCAAATCTCCCCATCTCACTGTTGGCGTTTGGCAGAAGTTTGAAGAAGCAGAGACAGGTATAATCCTGGGAATATGTAAGTGCTCGCTTGAATATTTATCTTTTGGTGCATCTTGCTAGTTAAGCCTCTATATATGTACATAGTTATATACATATGTTATTTTTCTTTTGAATATATCTTTTTATTATTATTTATTTTGCGCTAGGATAGTAGGGTATAACATATAAAAATATATTATATTATAACGGAGAGGATAAAATTGAATAAACTTAAAGTTACATGATCACCCTTGAATGGTGACCAGATTGTCTTTACTTGTTTTTTTTTTAATTTTTTTTTTGTTATATTTTTTTTTCTCTTACTATTATTATTTTTCCTTGTTTTTTTTTTATTTCTTTTGCTTCAGATTAAGCAATTGATGTAATACCAAAGGCAGAGTGACTTGGGTGAGCGGTATTTAACGTTAGAAAGCTGGCAAATTCGCTAACGATCTCTGCCATGGGGTCAATGTCAACCTAAATCCTAATCCTGTTGGCGTGATGGCAGCGGAGTAGAACCCACACACACACACACAAACCCTTCAATCATGGGGCTAGGATTCTTTTTAGTTTGTGACGTCTTAGCCAGGGAGAATGGGGGCGCTGGGCCCGAACGTCAAGCCAAGACTGCCCCAACACCTGCAGTCCACTCTCTCTCTCCCCTACTCCTCACGGCGTCGATGATCTTCCGGGTGACACTTCCAATGACGGCGTTGCAGCTTGCTTCACTTGGTCTACTAGTAATGGGATGACGTTTTGTTTCCAGCTTTAGGTCCGCGGAGGACAACGTCCTGTTCCAAGTCCGAGCTCGTAACATCTTTCTTTGTCGTACTTCTCTCTTCTTTTAACTTCCAGGTCCACTAGTCCGTCCGTCCGTCCAAGGTTAATTTCATCAGTCTGTAAGTCTGTCCGCGGTCTGAACTACACAATTTGACACAGCTTACAATCATCAAAGGGATGTGGGTGGCAAGAACCACTCCCAGTCCGGCTGTACACTAGCGGGAAAACGCTGTATTGTCACCCACGTCAATCCCGTCGATAATTTTTGTGGTAGGAGATGCTGGCCGCAGTGCCTGCCTATACTCAGGTTGAAGTGTGTATTGGTAGCACTGTCCGCAGGCATACTCATTTGCTACAACATTTATCATGCGATACATCTTTTCTATATCTGCTGTGAAGGCGTATTTGTATTGGCGCAATTTGAGAATGGTTGTCCATAACGTTGGCTGAATCGTAGGCCCTATTAACAATTGTTCGTTAAGATTCTTGCCATTGGATGTTTTGGCAGATGCGTTAAATACTACTCGTAATTTTGTATTCGTACTTTCTTTTGTTACGGCATGGTGTGGTAGATAATAATACTGTATTTTCCCATCTGTGGTTTGTTCAGCCTTGACTTGTTCTGCCGAAATTTCCTTCATGTGACCAAGAGTTTTATATTCATTGATACATGCCTTTTATTGTTCCGCGTGCTCTGGGCTATTATTGAATATTTTCTCTTGCTGATTGAATTGCTTTATAGCTAAGTTCATAGACTGTCCCAGATCAGGTGCCTCTGAGTTTATGAATGGAAGTTTTACCTCATATCGTCCATTTGCAAGCCGTTTGTGATTCTTTTCGTAGAATAATTCACATTGTTCATGAATTGGTTTGAGCTTTGAATGGTTCGGTAATTCTTCCGTTTGCCAGAATTGTCTGAGCTGGTTTTGTAGTGTAGTCGAATGTTAATGTCGAAATACGACAATCGGAACGTTTTATGGCTGAGCCTTTTAGGACTCCATCTGTTATTATCTCTGTATATATGTCCGCTCCTAGTAACATATCCACCGGTCCAGGCTGGTGAAATTGTGGGTCAGCCAAGTTCAAATACTTGATGTGAGGCCTTTCATTTGTGTTGACAATACCCTGAAGTATATTGTCCGATATTTTGGGTATTACCAAAACGTTGGTATTTATGGAGTATTGTTTGTATAAGGACCTTATAGTAATGCTTGCTTGCTTTGAAGCTGTAGTAGTTCGAGTATTACCCAACCCCGATACATGAAGATTTATTGATGATCCCTTTACCATCAAACGTTTATACGCTGATTTAGAAATAAATGATACCTGAGATCCAGAATCTATAAGAGCGCGTAGTGTATTTGTTACCCCATTCGGTCTTACTACTTCTACCAATGCTGTTGATAGTAATACTTTCTTTAAGTTCGATGTGAAGAAAGATGTCGGTTTTTCTGGCCATGATTTCTCCTCACAATTGTCAGGGGAGTTTGGTGTACTTACATTGCTTCCTTGAATTGGTGATGCTGGTAGATGTAGTAAGGTATTGTGACGTTTTCTGCATGTGAAACACGTCCCTTTGCTCATGCAATTTTTTGCGATGTGAGCTGGTGCCAAACAATTCCTACACAACCTCTTCTCCCTTGTGTACCCTTGGTGGTCGGCTATGCTTAGTTTATGGAATTTTGTACAATGGTACAATATATGTGCTTCCTTGCACATTACACAGGCTTGTATGCTTGTTTTGGTGGATTGGCGTAGAGTCCGTATGTTGTTTGGACCTTGTGGTGTATTGCATAGCATGATGCGGTTTGGAAGTGTTCTGTATGCTTCTTATATTTTCACAAATGGCTGTAAGTGTTCTGAAGTGCTTTTCTAAAAATTCCACAAACTTTTTATATGACGGAAATTCGCTTGTATTTCTTATTTCCTGTTCCCTTAAGTAATGCGTTTGCGAGGGAAGTTTTTTCACAAAAATGTGTATAACTATTAAATCCCATTGCTCAATGGGTATTTTGAGTGCCTTAAGTTCGTGTAGGCTTTCTTCTGTTGTAGTCAGAAGATTTTTGATATTTATGTGAGATTCCACTTTAATGGGTGGTTGATTTAGGAAAATCGATAATTGAGTGGAAGCTAATACGCTTTTGTTGTCATATCGCTGGATAAGTAAGTCCCATGCTTTGGACTCTGCGATGTCGAATTGTCGCAGCAGTCGTTCTGCCTCACCAGTGACACTGGTTTTGAGGTAATGTAATTTTTGTATATTAGGTACAGAGTAGTCGTCATGTATTAGTGATTTTAATAAATCGTGGAAGGTTCTCCAAGATTTGTAACCACCATCAAATATAGGAATATTGATTCTAGGCAACTGTATGTCAGCCTTGTGATGATACTTATTTTCAGGTTTTTCTACCTTTGGAGTTGCAGTAAGACCATCATTGAGTTCGCTAAGAAGCTCAATGTATGTGGTTTGGGTGACCTCGAATATGTTTTCTGTGAAGTATGAGTCATCATGTGTCTCTAAATTTTCGCAAATGACGAGGTTATTCTCTGAGAATTCTATCCAGTAATATTTTAAGATACTAATTACAGTCTGAAAGTATCCACAAGTTGTATTGTTTAGTTTCTCATCTCGTGACTTTTGCCAATTAAACAATCTTACAAATGTGCTTTATTGTAGCAATGAAATGAAAGAAGAATAATGAACAAATTAATTAAATAAACAACAACAATAATATGAATCAACGTAAACTAATGTTGAATTGGCTGTGGTGCTGGAATGAGAAAAGAAGCAGATTAGTACTAGGAATATACTGGTTTTCTAATAGTGTGATGGTCTGAACTTTACTGTAGTTCAGTAGTATACAAAATATAATAAACATTAATTAATGTAGTTTATTATATTTATATATGTGATAATTGTGTAGTGGTGTCACATTCGCAAGTTAATGCGTTACGACTGTGGGGCTAAGACTTACAACTTAATGTGTTGCTCTAGTCTGTGATCAGAAGTGACTGATCTGGTGTGCTGAATCCTTTGGTTAGGACCAGCTCGAAAGTAACAGTTTATTGTACTGTACTTCTCAACTGTAATTTATTGTATTTATTGTATTTCAGCTGAGTGGTGTTGTTGAAACTTAATGTATTACGTCAACGCGGTTGTATGGTGTCACAGTCGCAAGTTAATGCGTTACGACTGTAGTGCAAGAATGCAATTTAATGTGTTGCACTCCTGTTATCAGATGAGACTGACAAAAAACCCCTTTGCTTCACAGGCCTTTTATAGTAAGAAGGTTGCCGAGAATGCCTGCTCTGATTTGTTGATTCCCAGCAAGTTATACAGAATGCCTGCACTGATTTGTTGAAGCAAAGTAATTTAATTCTGTTCAAAATAATTAATTTTGGTGTGCGTTCGCACATATTGAGTGTATAAAGCAATTGTTATGGTCGTAGCGTATTGCATATAGCAATATGCTACACGTACTGAAGCGTGTAGGCCGGCTGCGTCAAGCATAAAAAAATGAACGCACTCCGACCGAGATAAATGCGGTTCCTCCGTCCCGGTGTGACACGTCAGTGGTGACAAGGAAGAAGAAGACCATTTTTCCTGTCGTTTTGCACTAAAGCTCGAAAGAAGTACGCGTATGAAAATACATCCAAAGGAAACTTCTTATATCAAAAATTCTCTCAGCCATCCAGCCCAAAAAGGTAATATTTTTGCATAAATTCCGCTAGGCTAAATGAGATACGTAAAAATTTTTAGGAGATTACCTGATAAACTGTAGTACGCTTATCTGTGGGTCTTATAACAGGATATATATATGATTTCTATCAACTTTACCTCGAATCACAAACATTTATAGTGGGTGCTTATTATTATTTAAGAGCTAATCTAAAAGTGCATCAAAAATTCATAAGGGAAAGCAATCCTCAAAAATATCTACAATTGTGTTGTGCTACACAAACAACAAGAAACCAATGGTGGCATGCGTTCAAACAAGATAAAGCTAGCGAAATGTAAATTCAATTCAACCTTCTAATTGATCTTAAACGTGCAGTAGTTTTCTCAAATCAATTAGTAACTTGGCAATGAAGTTTCCTCGTTGACCAGAGGACAGATGTCGGATTGAATTCAAGAAATTAATCCATCATGAGTGTTTTCACATGATGGAGGAGAGAATTTGATGAGCACAAATCCCTACATGAATAGAAGTGTGACCTTTCTCCAACCTTTATAATTATAAAAGGACAACAATGGTTTGTAGAACAAAAATCTAATATCTCGCCCACGATCGTGGAAGACATCATCAACATAGCTTAATCACGTCAAGAGGATAACGCATGCAGATATAGGACTGCAGCAACATAGTTCAAACGGGGTTCGAAATTATTTTCTATGCCCTGCTGTGATTTACGTAAATAATGCTGTGTAATCCATGTACCGAATGTCATCTACATAAATTATTTTTATATTTCTATTAGTTACAAAATTTTGCATTCTTTAAAAAGAAATAAAAAAAAACGGCCTCATGTCACTAATTTACTAAGAATACACGATCTCAAGTTCTAACGAATTCCAGCTAAAGTCACAGTGGAGAAACATTTCTTTTTAGAATAAATACGAGTGCCGCTGGGCAATCGTAAATTTTTTTTATCCAAACAGCGGGTGCTGAAGCGCTTCATCATGCCGTGGAGTAACTGTGAGTATTCTTTGTTATTCTTTATCTATATTGAATTTTTTTTGACATACGTATGAGTTTTGGCTCCTTGGGAGGTTTGTAGACGCATATATATATATTTGATTTACTAATATTTCTCCATATCATAGCTTTAATTCATTGGAAAGAATAAGATTTTCAATTGATTATGATAGTTAGAGGTATACATCTCTTTTATTTGCTGATATTTCCCCCAATTTATAGCTTCAACTCATTTTATACTACGTATTACAATATATTTTGTATTCCCGCAGTATAATTTTTATCTAGAGTGTATTTAAAAATCTTAGCAGAAATTTTTCTTTGTGAACTAATAAGAAAAATTTTGTTGAAATATAATTAATAAACGATGGTAGAACATATCTCATATCTCAACAATTTACAACAAAAAATTTTACTGGTTATTTTCAAAACACAATTAGATTGTGAGTATTAATTTTTCAAACACTGACGTCACAATGTCAATAAGGTAACACAAGAAGTGTGATAAAAGAATTTAGTTTTGAACAATGTATGATATACCTATATATATATTCAACTTTGTATTATACCTTTATATATATTTATAACTTAAGGATATGCTTACCTGGATTCCCAATTTTCATAGATTACACGGATATATTCCGCTCAACCCTATACTTTTATATATATATTTATGGTTAATGGTATACTCACCCAGGAGTTTATATATATGTACTTACCTTGAAGTGAGGATATTTTTTTCTCTGAAATTATAACGTAAATATGAAAGTCTGAAAGTTTTAATTCTTCCTTCACCATCCTGAAGCCCTCTCTCATGTAATGAAGGTCGTCTAGGCTCGCCTAGTCTCTCTCTCTCTCTCTCTTTTACAGGTCAAATAGGAACTCTGAAGAATTATGCCCCTCAGAGTCAGATGGGGGATGGGGCAGGCAAGGAAGGCAGAACATCTGCGCCTTCGTTTGCATACAGGTAATTGACGTAAGGGTCCCTTCAGGACCGAATGTGTGCCGGCTTTTGTGTTAGGTAGGCATGAATTTTTTTGATTATGGCTGACGGCACCGGCAGGTCTTTTGTGGAACCCCCCCACATTCTCCTCCAGTAGTTGAGGCGAACTAGCGTGCCGCCCTGCAGTCAACGCTGTCCGTCGAGTGATCTGTCAGCTCATGCTGGCAGTCGGGACTTTACGTCCCAAGCAAATCACTCATCATACTAACATAACACAATACATTAAAAGTTGTTAGGTACATACTAACATAACAAAAATGGTGCCCAACGAGAGGCCACCTCAATTAGACTTCGGTGGTCTAAATATAAATTGTACTGGGGACTGAGACTTTGAGAGAGACGATCATCTGGTGTCTGCTAGTTGATTGACCTCAGGTCTCACATCCAGTGGAAGTTATACGTGGACCTGAATCTAATTGGTTTTGTAGTTGAATTAAAGTAAAGTAATGTTTGAAAGTTTTTGAAATTTGTTTCTCGATTTTGAATTAATGTACGTAATGTTTGAAAGTTTTTGGAATTTTTTTGAAGTTAAAGTTCGGCTTTAGGTCTGACCCTGGTCAAGCCTCAAGCCTTAACAATCAGGATTTTTGAAATTAATCTTTCCGCTGGCCTTCTGTTATGGAAATGGAAGGTGGCTGCACAAAATTTTTTTTGTCTGTCTCTTTTGGCCAATTGGCTGGACAGAGTCGTGAATCTGTGCGACGACTTTTTGGCTTTCAGCTAACTAGTTGACCAGATTCATGGCCCTGCCCAGATGGAAGGTCAGCTGGACACGACAATCAGGTTAAGAGGAAGGAAAGAGTTGTTGGAGGATGGAAGTAATGCTGGAGACCTTCAGTAATCAGGAGTGGGCATACTGCTAGCTAACTGCCTGGCTGAAGAATCTCTAGTATCATTTTCAGTCTCTAGCTTCTCCAACCCGACTCTTCCCAGATTTCCGTGAGGACTCAAACAATTTTTTTTTTCAATGCACACATTCACGTCACTTGCTTGTATAAATGTTCTGACCTGAAAAGAGAGAGAGCGGCCTTTAGATTTTTGTGGTGAGAGGTAGCTGTGGTAGGTGAGGGAGAAATTCTATGATTTGGAAATTTTCTTTTGAAACGTATTAAGCGAACTTTGGAAAGAAAATTGTTGCTCGATCAATATTTCTCGTAGCTTGAGTAGTAACATTCTGCTAATGTCTTCGAACAGTTGATTTTTTTGTTTGCAATTTTTGATAATATCTCCAAACTGTTGATAAGACGAATTTTCGATAATAAAAAATTTTTTTGCTGAAATTTTAGTCTTAATCTTCGAACAGTTGGGAAGAAATTTTTTTGGAATTGTAGTAAATCGTTCCAACCTTCAAGTTTTTAAACCAGTATTTCGTTCTTCATTTTTGAAGAGCTTGTTAGTTTCCGAATTTCGAATTCTTTAAAATTTTTCTGATATCTATCCCAAACCCTTGGTTTGAAGATTTTTTTTGTTTTGAAATACGACTGATTCTACAATGGCTACAGCGCGAACACCACCGCGAGCAACTGGGTACCGATACCGTTGCCAGATCAGTGCTACATCTGTCAGGAGGGCGATTGGTCAGGGCAGAGGAAGCCAGTGAAGACGGTCTGTGGACATGTGTTTCACAAGGCATGTCTGAAAACGTAGATTGGGCAACAATCAAACTGCCCTAACTGCAGGTTCCATCTCACGCAGTATGACTTTACTGAGTATACAGGTGCGGTCCCGAAAATTACAAAGCCCGTAAAGACTGTCAGTCATGATCCATTACCTTCCATGCCAACAATTGACTTACTACCTTTGACAGTTCCACCCCCTAGTCGACGATCTACATTCAAGGACTTTGACCAATCCTACCTCGCGACGAAATAGCCCACTGCCTTCTGGCAGTGGACATACCTCAGCAGCTACGGATGCTTTGATGGCAGGCTTACACATGCACACGCGAAGGCCTCGAACAGAGGCTCGATGTTTTGCGGACTGAGTTAATAACTAGTGTCCGACAACAGATCTCAGAAGCAATGCCGCCCATGGATTATTCACGACCACCTCCGTCCATGGGTGACCATCCCAAGAATTTCACGACTCGCGTAGGAGTCGTCAAATAGACCGCATTCAGCCTTTGGTCAGCCTAGTAATCAGCCTAGACCGGATTTTGTTCCACCCCCACCACCACCACCTATTTAACCCTGCGGGCGTAGGACAGCGACGTTCTGGCAGTCCTATCCGCAGGTGGAATATATCGTATAGCGGTGACAGCTCACGGCTTACTGTCGACGAATTTGTGTTTCGAGTGGAAGCTTTGACGTATTCGGCCTTAGAAGGAGATTTCGATCTTCTAGTAAGGCACATGACAACCTTACTTTCTGGACCAGCTATGGACTGGTACTGGTCTCTTCCTGATGCAAAATTCCACGCCTTCATGGGAGTATGTGAAGACAGCTCTATTAGCTGAATGGGGAGTACCGCAAGATGACCTTAAGGTCAAAGTTCAGCTGATGTTGCGCAAACAGAAAGCAGAGGAGTCATTTGCTACGTACCATAAACACCTGGTACAGTTGCGCGATCAACTGCAAAGTCCCTTGGCGTACGGAGAATTTTTAGAGATCGTAAAGTCTAACTTGCTTCCAGACATTCAGCAAAAGATCTGCCTACATCCACTAATAATGTACATCAACTGCGGAGTCTCGTGACTCAAATACAGGCGACGCAGCAGCGAATCGCGACAGCGAGCGGCTGGAATGCTTATCGCGGCCAAAGAGTCAGGGAGGTGGATGAATTTCGTCAGACTGAGACTGAATTGTACACATCGTCTGAACGCAGTGAGGAAGTCCTGCTATCTGCTATTACAACCCCTCAGAATGTAACCTGCTGGAACTGTGACCAGTCGGTCACTTCTACCAAGACTGTCGGAAGGAGAGACAAGTTGTGTTCTGCTATGGATGCGGACGCAAGAATATTTTCAAGCCCGATTGCAGCCACTGTCGACAGAAAAACTTGAGACGGGTCGGGAATACCACCACCTCTTTCCGACCAGCGTCAACGTAGCAAGCAAGAACTGCAACGAACCCTCCAGTTCAAGCCTTGAACAAGGAGGAAGGTCCGCTCCATTAGCAGACCGTGAAGAATCCCTGAATTTTCCACTGATATCATTCAGGGATTCTGATGATGTCAGTAAAACATCTGATTGTACGAACATTTCACTGATGGAGACGGAGAGCCTGATAGACTTCTCCGCGGATCCTCAAGCTCCCATTTCCACTTCTGGGGAGCCTATGACATAATTAGACACTTCTTTGGAAGAGTCTTTAATTTTCGATGTCCCGATAAGACCGACAGCACTTTTAGCTGACAAAGTTGTTCAGTGAACCTAAAAGAAAAGGGGGACAATCAATAAAGATTTAAAAAACAAATATACATAAAAAAAATTACCTCTACCTGGAGTCTTCACAGGTAGAAAAAGGTTCCCACGAATATCTGAATTGAAACAAAGAAAATGAATTAGTTGGAATCAATCATGTTTTATTGTTAATTAACTAAGAAAAAAGGCCATAGGGACACAAAGTCAGATCATGACCGTGTATACATATGCCTATCACAACAACAAAATCCATGCAAAGTGGAAATTGAGGATATTGTACATTAATTCACGAACCAAATCACACAATCAACACAATTATTGCTAATGTTTGTGGACAAATAGAGTACAAAATGCACTGAAAATATTTACATGACACTTGTCCACAAACATGTAGAATTTACAAATTACACACGTAATTCACGAAGTGATTAATAAATATGCTTACCTGATATAAAAGGAATAACCATAATGATGAAAGTACCTGAAAAAACCACTAAAAATCACTTAAAAACACATTAAAATTAAACTTGACACTCGCGCGCGAAAGTGTCAAAACAACGAAAACTTCATACTACCGCGACGTTTGACGGATCAAAATCACGTAAAATCGAACCGTGATTTCAATGGTCGCGTTCGTTTCGCGATATTTTCCATGGGAAACGCGATATTCGCGATTTTTTAGTTACACATTACCCACAATGAGTGCGAAAGAGACTCACAGTGGGAAAAAGACAAAAAATTATTACAAATGACAGGAAAATCTACTACATCGAAATGAAACGAAACGAATCGACATTTTTATAGCAAATGTACCAAAAATTACAAAAATTGATTAAAATCATCAAATTAATAATCAATATTTACGAGAAAGGTATCAAAATTTAGATCGTTAAATTTGCAAGAACAAGAAAAATTCAACTTTTTGTCATTTTCAGTGAAATTCGAATATTTCACTTTATAGACAGCGAAAATGGAACGAATTTTTATATAAAAAGGAGGCCATTTGTTCATTCTGTCTTCTATTTTCAACATTTTGTCAAAGAGAGTACACATGCTATATAAGACATAGTATCCTCAAATTTGCAATTTTTCATCAGTGACATTTTGGACTTGTAGTTTTTCTTCAGTTTTTTTTTGTTATCTTTTATTAGTAATTTCACTTAGAGTTTTTTTTTTTGGTTTCATCATTTATTTTTTATTTGCATTTAAAGTCAGTTTTTTTCGTTCTTCAAAATTAAAGTAGTTTTGTCATTCTTTAGTTTATTTTCCTTTTTTTTTTTGCTTTTGTTTTGGAAAGTATTTGTTTTCCAGTGGAATTCGGGAGTTAGTCAATCTTGACGTGGTTTTCTTTGACATTACAGTGAATTCAAGGTATTTTTTTGTTTTCATATAAATCTTTGGTTAGGTGACGGGTATTAAAGTGTAAGATTGCATGCCAATTTTGTATTGGACATATTGCACAAAATAACATCACCAAATACTAAAAATTTATTGAATGTAATTCTCTTGAGTTTTCAGTTGTTTGTTCATAAATTTTCGTCAATTAATCAATTCATCAAGGTATGAAATGGGTCACCTTTACACCACATGAGAATTGATTCACGATTGACAGTTAACAATAATTTTTATTTTCAGCATTAATTAAATTACAAAACATAGAAAGGAATTTTAAATAGTAATATAAGTCTAGTTAAGAAGTTTGAGTAGAATTAGAAAAAATATATAATAGTTAAATTGAATTGCAATTAGGTTAGTTTTTTATGAATTTATTTTTTACTAGTCTAATTTTAATAATAGAAGGAATTTTTGCTCAATAAATCTAAATGAATGAATAACCGGATGATTCTTTCATTTACCGCTACACTACCGCCATCTAAGTGTGATTGTGCTCGGCCATCGTTTTCATTTTAGGTTTCTACGTTGTTTCACACTATACAGTAGGCATTGGTATCGTAAGAGCTTATTGAAAGCTACACGCATCACCCAGACATGGCAGTTTTTGGGTGGATTATTAAAATCTCGTTGTTATAGTCCAAACGCTGCAGATTCAGTGTGTTTGAGTTACTATTTCACAAGAGACGTTTACACTAGAAGTAACTTATAGGAAGTTGCACTCAGGGCCGGAGCTTTCTTAGGTGCAAATGGAGCAGCTGCACCGGGCGTAAAATACTTGGGGCGCCATATAAATGAGAGCAGAAATGGGACAACACAAGAAAAATTTAAAATTTTATGTTAATTTTTTTTAAAAAAGAAGAATTATTTGATGAAAATGTATTTTGTATTCGAAAACATTCTTTCCACATATAGCAAAGAATGAGCTGAATCTTGTATACTATAATGTACAATTTTCTTAAGAATACAAGTTGAATCGGTACTCTGGAACTTAGAAGGAAGTCTCTTAAGTTATTAAAACTATAGCTCGATATTAGCATTTACATATATACATACTTTTCCGTCAAACAAAAAGAGTCTTCTTGGAAAAATCTAAAATAATTCAACGAAGGAGCGTCCTTTTTCTTCACACTATACTACAGAGAGAAAGGAATCACATTCATTCATACTCCAAATTGTCTACGGACACCACACCATTCATCAGAAACCATGCCATCATATCTAATAATTATCTAAACTTGGTCTCTTAAGAGGGGATTTTCAATTCAAAAAAACTGCTTACAAATTATATTCTCTCAACAAGACACATCTATTCCAATTTTTCTATACTTCTGCGTCTGCCTGGCCTGAGCATACTAAACCAAACCTCATACCATATGGTACATTATTTTCATTCGCACCAGCGGCGCCCCCATAAAGAGCTAAGCATGCACAGCTTTCTTCTTGATGCCAACGATATAGTTACGAACATTTCTCTACACATGAAAGTTCGTGTTGTGCTTATTACTTGGCGGTGGTGCACTAAAATTTTCTGCTCCATGAAGAGAATGTATATCATCAAAATTGAGTATCACGTTTGACTGTTGGTTGACTAGAAACGTTCACACTTGTATGTTAACCGTAGCCTATGCAAATATGTAGCAATTTAACTTTGGATTCGTAGGTTCGATGGCTTATGCATGCATATTGGATGGACATAAGTTTTATGCATACGTTTGTTACATATGAATGTATGACCGGCCTCTTAAGAGAAATTAATAATTGTCTCTTAACGTAAATATATTCAGCAAACATTTTATGTGCATTACGTTTATTATAATCGAATATTTTTCAATTTTACTGGCATGCGTGCATGAGTACAGGTGTTCAATTAAGATTAGCTCAACTATACTATATATAGCATACATATTGTCATTTCGCTTGTTTGTTTTTATATTAGTGCCACAAAATGAATTCCCAAGATTTAAAGAAAAAGTTATCGGGCAGTGATTATAGAAAAAAACGAAAGCGGTTGGAAGAATTAAATTAAAAACAATCGAAATATTTAAAAAGTTTTGTGCATACTATTGTAACTGGTCCAAGTTCGAGTGCTTCCACATCAACAGCCGGAGAAATTGAGGTAAATTCAGATATAAGTACAAATATTCAGTTAGTTCAGCCAGCAGAGAATTTTAGTGTGGAGGAGGGTGGTAATCAACATGTAACCAAGCGGTCTGTTTTTGAGTATGATTTCGGGGATCCTTATAAATGGCCCACTTTGATTGAGAAAGTGGTGCAATTATTAATAGAAAAAGGGCCAGTCCAAATAAAATCTTTTGATTTTCCTTCCACTAAAAAAAGAAAATTTAGTTCTCAGTTTTACCAGAGGTCTATGAAGAACGGTGAGACAGTTTCTAGACCATGGTTAATATATTCAATTTCGCAAGATGCTGTATTTTGTTTCTGTTGTCTCCTTTTTTCAAAGAATAGAGAAAGTAACTCATTATCTAAGAAGGGTTATAGAGATTGGGGCATTTATGTGGGCAATTGAAAGATCATGAAAATAGTATATTTCATATGTCTAGTTTCAAAACTTGGAAGGATTTAGAACTAGGCTTAAAAACAGGTAAAACCGTTGACGCTGATTTGCAGAAGAAAATGTCTAGGGAAATTGAGCATTGGCGCAATGTTCTAAAACGCCTCATAATTTTTTGTTCTGTATTTAAGCTCACAGTCTTTAGCATTTAGGGGAAATTCTGATATTCTGTACGATAGTGACAATGGTAACTTCCTGAAGTTAGTAGAGGCAGTTAGTAAGATTGATTTAGTTTTAGCAGAACATTTGCTTAGAATTCAAAATCAGGAAACGCAAAACAAATACCTTAGTAAGGATATTCAGAATGAATTAATAGAGTTATTATCAAATACTGCGAGGAAAAGGATATTAGCTAAAATAAAAAACGCGAAGTATTTCTCGATTATTGTAGATTGTACACCAGACATTTCCAGGAAGGAGCAATTAT
>OZ005744.1:76852213-76949176 GCA_963930735.1 Dioctria linearis | reverse complement strand
CACGAATAAAATCCTTGGAGCCGAGAGCTTTTTACGTAGCTTGCTCTTCCCATTCTATTAATTTAGTTATTATAGATGCTGCACATTGCTCCTCGATTGCAGGTTCGTTTTTCGATATAATTGAAAGCCTTTATGTGTATTTTTCCAGTTCTGTGGGTAGGTGGCGAATTTTAAAAAAATATTTAAAGACTTTAACCCTTAAGCCTCTATGTGAAACTAGGTGGGAGAGCAGAATAGATGCAATAAGACCTTTAGTAAACCATTTAGAAGATGTGTATGAAGCTTTGGTCGAACTATCCCAAAGTGATGACCCAAAATCGAAGAACATGGAAGAAAATTTAGGTAACAAAATAACGGATATCAAGTTCATTTCTAGTATTGTGATATGGTATGAAATCCTAGAAAAAATACACATAGCCAGTAATTACTTACAAAAGCCCGGTGTCTGTTTAAAAACCGCGGTGGAAATACTGAATTCTACAAAAGGCTTCTTAGTAGAACTAAGAACTGACGAGAGCTTCCTGGCTTTTGTTGAAAAGGCTAAAATAATTGCAAATGCCCTGGAAGTTCCTTGCACTTTTCCACGACGCTCGGAATTACGGTCAAGGAGAACGAAGCCACATTTTTCTTACGAGAGAAGGGATGAACCAATATTGGATCTCCAACAGAGATTTAAAGTATAATTTTATTTTAAAGTCTTAGATCGGGCTATTTCATTCATATCGGAACGGTTCGAGCAAATTAAAGAGCATAATAGTATTTTCCAATTTATTTATGACATCGGAAAGTTCAAAAGTGATATAACAGCAATATCGGTTCAAGATTGCTTGAAATTAGAGGAAAAATCATCATTTAATAATAGTACTGACATAAGTGGCTTGGAATTATTTGAGGAGATAAAAATGTTGGCCACATTAGTAAATGAAAATAGCTCACGGAAAGAAATAATAAATTTCATTTTTGAGAGAAAGCTCGAAACCTTTTTTCTAAATATCGTGGTAGCTTTAAAAATTGTATTAACTTTGCCTGTAACAGTAGCATCAGGGGAGCGTAGTTTTTCGAAACTTAAAATAATTAAAAATTATTTAAGATCTACAATGACCCAAGAAAGATTGGTAGGATTAGCAACAATATCTATAGAAAGAGAGCTAACTGAAGATTTGGACTGTGATGAATTAATTAATGATTTCGCGAAAATTAAGGCACGGCGAGTAAATTTTGTGGCACCTTAAGATTATGAGGATGTAAATTTTATTTTATATGCATTGCATGATTTCTGAAGTTTTTGTTTCTTTTATTTGTTATATTTATGAATTGTTAGTTTTATTTACATTTATATTTTATTCAAATATGTTTTTTTTTATAAAATATAGAGAAATTTGTTTAGTTATTTTTAGTAATTTATTTTTTTGGTCAGGCTTTCCACAAGAACTTTATCTGGGCATTTACTTATCTTGCTTGTTTTAGTAATTATCGGATAAATTGTTTTATTGATTTTCTAATTTGTTACAGTAATAAATAGTAGTAGCTAACGAGGACTAGGTCTGCTGGGGAAACCTCGTAAAAAAAAACGCATCGTATGCTCTACCTCTTTGGGTGATGTGGAAATGAACGTTGCAATTTAAAAGTAAAATTTTTAAGTCCGTATTTATGTTTAACCTAAACTGAAGTTTAGTACTATTATGTTGCTTTGCCTCCGACGCAATTTCAGCCAAAAACTAGGTCTAATTTTCACTGTTAATATGGAGCATTCTGTATAGTTAAAGTTGCAACAGACGTTTTTAATATTCAATATAATATTTAATTGCTTTTTTACTAGTCAAAAAGAGGCGCCAAAAAAAGGTCTGCTCCGGGCGCCTCATTGGTCAGCTCCGGCTCTGGTTGCATAGTGCGTAAACGCTAGAAAGTCAACTCATCGTTTCATTACAGGTGACCACTGAGTTGTCATCAACAAAGCTCTAATTTATGAACGTACACAATTTCGATTCTATAAGAAGAACAACGAAATTGGGTAAAGTTCAGAAAATTGAGCATTTCAGATTTTCTTGTTTTCAGGACGTCAGCTGTCAGTCTAGTTTTCAGCGAAGTACAAGACATCACAGTTTAACAAAGTTATTGAGCAGGAGGTTTGGCCTCACGGCATTTCTATATTAAAACGGCCACCAAGCTCTGTTATGACGAGTTGGTGTGAGCCTGTTTTACATCCGCTGACGCCGAATCATAGGCATCTGCAGAAATACAACGCAGTAAGAGACCGAATATTCTCCTCAGTGGTAGAGTTAGCAGAAATCGTGTTTCCTGACTTGGATATTAGACCGAAAAAGAAACGATCAACCATTCGTTGGCGGGAATACTGTCGACGGATGACGCTGGAAAGGAAAAAATTTGCACAGATTTCCGTGTCGATGCCAGACGACATTCGACCGTACGCCGAAGTAAAGCTGCTCGGGCGAACTGAGACTGGATTACTTGATAGTGGTGCCACTGTCAGTATTCTAGGTCAGGGAGCTCTAGAGAAGCTTGCAGAAGCAGATGTCGGATGGAAGAAGTATCGGACACATGTCCAAGTAGCAAATGGTGCCATGACGACTGTGCATGGTCATGTGAACTTGGATGTCACTTTCCGTGATAAGACCCAAAACGTGCGTTTTTACGTGGTTCCTGGGCTCACACAGGCACTATATCTGGGAATAGACTTCTGGCGTCTATTTGGGTTGGCTCCAGATGTCCTGGGTATAGTCGCAGAAGTGTAATAGCTACCTGTGACACCGACTGCCATATTCTTTCTAGTCTTGAGCAACAACGCTTAGAAGCCACTAAACAGCTTTTTCCCTCTTTCGGCTCCTTAGGCCTGGGAAAAACAGCGGTGGTCACTCACAAGATTGAAACGAATGACGCGACCCCGATAAAACAGAGGTTTTATCCGATTTCGCCGGCAGTACAAAGTTTGATGGATGCCGATTTAGAGCGAATGCTTTCACTGGGTGTGATAGAGGAGAGCCAGAGTCCTTGGAGCTCTCCAGTTGTTCTGGTAAGGAAGCCTGGACAGGTTCGGCCTTGTTTTGACGCCAGGAAGGTCAACTCTGTTACGAAGAAGGATGCCTATCCGTTACCGCAGATAGATGCACATGTGAGTCGACTTCCTCCGGCAAATTACGTAACGAGCCTGGACCTGAAAGACGCATTCTGGCAGATCCCACTAGACACTGATTCCAGAGAGAAGATCGCTTTTACAGTACCTGGTCATCCTCTCTATCAGTACACGGTGTTGCCATTCGGCCTATGCAACGCTCCACCAACAATGTGCCGCCTCATGGATAAAGTCATTCCTTTCGATCTTCGTGCGAACGTTCTCGTCTATCTAGGCGATTTATAAATTCCGTCATCAGAATTTGACTCGCATCTCACGTTACTATCCCGAGTAGCGGATTGTTTGAGGAAAGCTGGCCTCACTATCAACGTCGAGAAGAGCAAGTTTTGTATCAACAAATACTTGGGTTTTACTGTCGGAAAAGGAGGTATGAGAACTGACCCTGACAAAATTTCAGCTATAGTTGACTATCTGTCACCTAAAACTCTTCGGCCGGCCCGACGCCTACTAAGTATGACGGGATGGCATAGACGGTTCATCCCGAACTATGCTGACTTCACTGCCTCCATTACAGACACCTTGAAAACCCTAGTCAATTCAAATGGACACCTGAAGCCCAGACTCTGCTCCGTTGTTAGTGAGTCCAGACTTCACCAAACCACTCGTTATACAGTGCGATGCGAGCCAGCAAGGTATTAGTGGAGTGCTGATTCAACTAGATGACGAGGGCCACGAGAAACCAAAGCCTACGTCTCGAAAAAGTTGAACTCAGCACAAAGAAATTACACCGTCACAGAGCAAGAATGCTTAGCCGCAATCTTGAGCGTACAGAAATTCCGGCCCTTCATAGAACTCATGCCGTTTAAGATAGTGACTGATCATGCGAGCTTGAAGTGGCTGATGTCTCAAAAGGACCTCAGCGGTAGACTTGCACGATGGAGTTTGAAGCTTCAGGGCTTCTACTTCACTATTGAGCATAGAAAAGGAAGCCTGAGCGTCGTCCCTGATGCGGTGTCACGCATCCATAGTGACAGCCTGTCCACAAACGAAGATCCTGGCCCACAAGTTGACCTTATTTCGCCATATTTCAACTCGCTGGAATATCAGGAACTGAGGCATAAGGTTAAAACGACTTCTGGTAAGCTACCAGATCTTTGCGTCAGGGATGGCTTCGTTTACATTAGGACTGTTCCGAGAACAGGCGATCCAATTCAGGAGGAAGAGGCTTGGAAGCTTTGGATTCCACGAGGGGGGGATGGGATGAGAAACTGAGCTAAATAGCTACTTCCCTCAGGAGCTCTTTCCATAAAGCTACTGGTTTCTCTCCTTATCGAACACTTTTCGGTCAACAAATGATTGAACATGGCAGCTCCTATTCCATCTTGAGGAGCCTTGGAACTCTTAATGAGCCGTTGAGAGTAGATGCTGAGGACAAACTGAGATTGATCCGTGCGAGAGTGCAGGAAAATTTACACCATGCGTTCGAACAGGGTTCACGAGCCTATAATCTCAGTGCGAAACCTGTTGATTTCAAAGTGGGTCAAGAGGTATTTAGACGGAATTTTGCCCAAAGCAACTTCGAACAGCAGACTAGTGCTAAACTGGGACGAAAATTTGTCAAATGTCGGGTTCGATCCAAGAAAGGAAACTCCCTATACGAGCTTGAAGATCTGCAGGGGAAACTGTTAGGAGTCTATCACGCCAAGGACATCAGGCAGTGATATCCAGTCTAAAAGCGTCATCTATCTGTTGTCACGTTAGATCCTGGTATCCCTAAGAAGGCATCCAGCCAGCTTCATTGGTAAACTATAGGATATCGCGAAGCCCTCCTATTTCCCCGTCAATGGTGGGTGATATACCTGTTGCAATTCAATTTCATCAGCACACCCCTACCTCTTTTGAGTAGATAACCTTTTATAGTCCCTTCCGGATCGGCCTCATTAGGAGGATTTTTTTTTGGCCGTCCGTCTACAACCTCTCGTTAATCGACAACCGTCGGACATAGCAGTACTAAATCTAGATCCTGGTAGCCCTAAGAAGGCATCCAGCCAGCTTCACTGGTAAACTATAGGATATCGCGAAGCCCTCCTATTGCCCCTTCAGTGGTGGGTGATATACCTGTTGGAATCGATTCCTGTACAAGGCTGTCAGCTTGTCACTACTTCGACGACGCCTTGGAGACGCACCCTTGAACAAGCGCCGGTCGGAGATCAGGGTGAGATGTTGCGCCGGGAAAGCTTGGCGATCAGCTCTTTGGGTTGCTGATCATAAGACTTCCTCAGCATCTCGGTGAGGAAGGGCATAGATACATCGACCGGCTGGATTTTTTAGGTTACCAGCTTGTCGATGTGGCTTTGGCTTCCCACACAGAGAGGGATGTCGAGGTCTGATAACAGACTGACGAGACTTCAGGGATGTGTCCTGGATGCGTCCTCGGTCAAGTAGAGCAACGTGAATATAGCACGAGTGATGAAGAATACGCATTGGGTCTTGGGTCGAGACACACATTGAGCGCCTGCAGCGATGAGGCCTATGTTTAAGACCGGCTAGCTCAGTCGACCATTTTTCAGCGTTGTCTGAACCACGGGTGGCGCAGACCACTCTGCCCTGTTATGGTCGTAGCGTATTGCATATAGCAATATGCTACACGTACTGAAGCGTGTAGGCCGGCTGCGTCAACCATAAAAAAATGAACGCACCAAGACCGAGAGAAATGCGGTTCCTCGGTCTCGGTGTGACACGTCAGTGGTGACAAGGAAGAAGAAGACCATTTTTCCTGTCGTTTCGCTTGAAAGAATTACGCGTGTGAAAATACATCGAAAGGAAACTTTTTATATCAAAAATTCTCTCAGCCATCCAGCCAGCCCAAAAAGGTAATATTTTTGCATAAATTCCGCTAGGTTAATGAGATACGTAAAAATTTTTAGGAGATTACCTGATACACTGCAGTACGCTTATCTTTGGGTCTTATAACAGAATGATATATATATGATTTCTATCAACTTTACCTCGAATCACAAACATTTATAGTGGGTGCTTATTATAATTTAAGAGCTAATCTATCTAAAAGTGCTTCAAAAATTCATAAGGAAAAGCAATCGTCAAAAATATCTACAATTCGCGTTCGGCGTTCAAACAAGATAAAGCTAGCGAAATGTAAATTCAATTTAACCTTCTAATTGATCTTAAACGTGCAGAAGTTTTCTCAAATCAATTAGTAACTTGGAAGTGAAGTTCCCTCATTGACCAGAGGACAGATGTCGAATTGAATTCAAGAAATTATCGATCATGAGTGTTTTCACATAATGGAGGAGAGAATTTGATGAGCACAAATCCATATGGGAATAGAAGTGTGACCTTTCTTCAACCTTTATAATTATAAAAGGACAACAATGGTTTGTAGAACTAAAATCTAATATCTCGCCCACAATCGTGGAAGACATCATCAACATAGCTTAATCGTATTAAGAGGATACGCATGCAGATATAGGACTGCAGCAGCATAGTTCGAACGGGCTTCGAAATTATTTTCTATGCCCTGCTGTGATTTACATAAATAATACCGTGGAATCCATGTACCGAATGGCATCTACATAAATTATTTTTATATTTCTATTAGTTACAAAAATTGTGCCTTCTTTTTAAAACAAAAGAAAAAAAACGGCCTCATGTCACTAATTTACTAAGAAAGTGGATTCAGTTTCCAAAAAGAATACAAGATCTCAAGTTCTAACGAATTCCAGCTAAAGTCACAGTGGAGAAACATTTCTTTTTAGAGTAAATACGAGTGCCGCTGGGCAATCGTAAAATTTTTTTCTCCAAACAGCGCGTGCTGAAGCGCTTCATCATGCCGTGGAGTAACTGTGAGTATTCTTTGTTATTCTTTATCTATATTGAATTTTTTTTACATACGTATGAGTTTTGGCTCCTTGGGAGGTTTTTAGACGCATATATATATATTTGATTTACTAATATTTCTCCATATACATAGCTTTAATTCATTGGAACGAATGAGATTTTCAATTGATTATGATAGTTAGACGTATACATGTCTTTGATTTGCTGATATTTCCCCACATACATAGCTTCAATTCATATTATTCCACGTATTGCAATATATTTTGTATTCCCGCAGTATAATTTTTATCTAGAGTGTATTTAAAAATCTTAGCAGAAATTTTTCTTTGTGAACTAATAAGAAAAATTTTGTTGAAATATAATTAATAAACGATGGTAGAACATATCTCATATCTCAACAATTTACAACAAAAAATTTTACTGGTTATTTTCAAAAACACAATTAGATTGTGAGTATTAATTTTTCAAACAATGACGTCACAATGTCAATAAGGTAACACAAGAAGTGTGAGAAAAGAATTTAGTTTTGAACCATGTATGATATACCTATATATATTCAACTTTGTATTATACCTTTATATATATTTATAACTTAAGGATATGCTTACCTGGATTCCTAATTTTCATAGATTACACGCATATATTCCGCGCAACCCTATACTTTTATATATATATTTATGGTTAATGGTATACTCACCCAGGGGCTTATATATATGTACTTACCTTGAAGTGAGGATATTTTTTTTCTCTGAAATTATAACGTAAATATGAAAGTCTGAAAGTTTTAATTCTTCCTTCACCAACGTGAAGCCCTCTCTCATTAAATGAAGGTCGTCTAGGCACGCCTAGTCTCTCTCTCTCTCTCTCTGTTTTACAGGTCAAATAGGGACTCTGAAGAATTATGCCCCTCAGAGTCAGATGGGGGATGGGGCAGGCAAGGAAGGCAGAACATCTGCGCCTTCGTTTGCATACAGGTAAGTGACGTAAGGGTCCCTTCAGGACCGAATGTGTGCCGGCTTTTTGTGTTAGGTAGGCATGAATTTTTTTGATTATGGCTGACGGCAGCGGCAGGTATATTGTGAACCCCCCCCCCCCCTCACATTCTCCGCCAGTAGTTGTGGCGAACTAGCGTGATCTTTTAGCTCATGCTGGCAGTCGGGACTTTACGTCCCAAGCAAATCACTCATCATACTAACATAACACAATACATTAAAAGTTGTTAGGTACATATGTATAAGTTTAACTAAATTTTGACAATTGGTTAACATTTTTTTTTTTGATTATTCATTTTATAAAATAGGCTCTGGTTTTTTGGTGTGTTTATATCTATTTTTCCTATGTTTACCATTTATTTTTAAAGCATATTATGTACGTGTTTACATATAATTTCTTCTTATTTTTTATAAAATATGCCTATTTTAATCATTACTTTTTGTTTAAGTTTAATTAATTTTGTTTTTTATGCAGGTATAAATATGCTTTTTTTTATTTTTTACAATTTTAATTCTTTACGCTTTTATAGTAATTTTTCATTATAATCTTAAATTGTTATGCATTTACAGTAATATATGTTTTCCTTATAATTTTAATTTTTGATGCGTTTATCGTAATATATGTATGTGTGTATACATAAGTTTTCATTAGAATTTTAATTTTTTGATGCATTTATTGTAATATATATGCGTATACATATGTTTTCATTACAATTTTAATTTTTGATACGTTTATCATAATATATGTATGTATACTTAGTTTTCATTAAATTTTAATTTTAATTTTTATATTTTAAAAAAGGTAGATATTTTCAATTAATTTTGGTTATCTTGGATTTGAGAAGTAACTAAACTACTTGCAAATGGCGGTGGCGTGTACATGAATCGGCATGGGTTATAGATGGTGGGAGTGGTGGGGGGTGGCGGTAGCTATGTAGTCCTCTGATTAGAAATTTTGGGAAATTTGCTTGACTTTGTTTGTCGATATCTTTTCCTGGGTTGGAGTATAAGAACCAGATTTGACATCTTCTTTGCGTTTGGTATTTAAGTTACGCGTAATTTCTGCTTTATGCTGTAGATGCGCCTTTGGCTGTAACCACTATGTTTCTCTTTTTCTTCTTTCTTAAAGTTTTACATAATCTCAGTATTCCGATTATGCTGAGTAATAAAATTACCAATGGTCTCAGAGATAGGAAGCTTATTTGAATCATATGTATTTCAATTCGCTCTTTTCTTTTTTGCAGTGTTTTAATTTACTATTCTAGTTTAGTTGATCTAAAGAGTAAGAATTTTCATTCAGAATATGATTGGCATCTTCTGCTCTTATCATAGTTATATGTTCATTAAGAAAATGAAAGGGTTACTAAAAAAAACTTCTTAACTGGTTTCTTTTTAAATTTGCTAATAAAATAAAATTAATTAACTAATTATTTTTCTTTAATCAAAACAAAAACGAATTTACTTCTGATTAGGCATGTTGAGGTGAAATGTAATCTCTTCTCTCTCTTTAAAATGTTCGAATCAAATCGGTTCGAATATATTTTTGTTTTTACAGACTAAATATTCTGAAAACAAAGCATCAAAGTTTGAGCAAAATAAATCTAATCTGAGCACTTTTAATAAACAAAAAAATTTGGTACACAAACCAACAAAGCAGTGTATTTGTCATTTACATAACATGTTGCACAAATACAAAACAGAGGTATAGCCATATCGAGCAAATCAAATTAAATCATTATCATCATTACAATTACCACCGCACAGGAATTTCTTCTCTACGTGATAGAGAAAACATTTTCGCCAATATACAGAATTCAATTTAACACAGCAGCATGGGTTGCTTTAAATTTCATGTTACTATGCATTTTTGTTCGTTGCTATGCATATTTTATCTCTGGTACCGTAAAATTGCAGATGCACGGCCAATTCTTCTCATACGCCTCTGCTACTCCATCATTGGTGTCGTGTGCAAGCAAGGCCTATATAAATAGCAATTTAACTTGACTCGATCTCTTTTTCAGTTTGGCAGTGCAGTGATTAACTTGGTAATTTTTTCTTAGTGGTATTTCCTAGTGTTGTGAATTTTTATAACAGTCTAACACTTTGTTTGGTTGACAATTGAAATAAATCTTTCTTCGGGTAACGACTGTAATAAGAAATTTACTAACTCAACACTTTATTGTGGGTAACGACTACAATAAAGTTTCTTATTACTGGTAACGACTGTAATAAGAAATTTACTAACTAAACACTTTATTGTGGGTAACGACTACAATAAAGATTCTTATTACGGGTAACGACTGTAATAAGAAATATAGTAACTAAGCACTTTATTGTGGGTAGCGACTACAATAAAGATTCTTATTACGGGTAACGACTGTAATAAGAAATTTACTAATTAAACACTTTATTGTGGGTAACGACTACAATAAAGATTCGGGTAACGACTGTAATAAGAAAATTACTAACAAACACTTTATTGTGGGTAACGACTACAATACCTTACTTTATTTCGAGTATCGACCAGAATAAAGAATGTGCCAATCCCAAACCTCAGTTAAAATTATTCCAATCAAGTGAATCAACTGCCAAACATAGATCAGGTGAGTACAAAGATTATTGCAACAGAATTGTCATATTTGTTATATTTCAAATATTTTACATACATTACGTTTTTGATAATTTGGATTATTTATAATTTAAGTTTACTAAATATTAAAACTCTAGTTTGATATTGAAGTGTAGAATTAATAGTCAAACGAATAGAACCAATAACTTTATCCGTCAGTGTCGGAGGACGATTAGATAACACATTGCTGTCATATAGCTAAAAACAAGTGCGTCAACTGCCTCAGGCAACGACGTCACAACTAATGGGTAATATGCCATCAGCGAGAGTTAATATTGCTATTTCATTTTCCAAAATTGGAATCAATTATGCGGGACCTATCACAATAAAAGCATCACATCTGTTACAACAGGCATATTTCTGTCTGTTTATTTGCATTGTAACAAAGGCAATACACCTCGAACTAGTGGCCAGTTTGACATCCAAAGCCTTTCCTGCATTATTAAAAAGATTCATAAGTAGAAGAGGTTAGTATAATGATATTAATTGAGACCGTGGTACCAACTTTATTGGAGGAAAATCCGTATAAAAAGGGCCAACAATGACATTTTAACTGGTCAACCAAAAAAGACTGCAGTAGGTCCAACTATTACTGTGCAAGCTACTAACCAGATAGATCAAGACATACTGGACATACACGACGACTTGAATTTCAAATTTTCGCTGCCTAGTAGTCCTGTCAATTAGGAATCAGAACCAAGTGAGTTAGATAAACTATTGTCCGAATCATAGAAGCAACTAAAAAGCCTAAACCAGCTCCAGAGATGAATCCTGCCCCATACACTTCAACAGAAACAACAACCGTTCGACCAGCTGACCTGCTGGAAAAAGCGACTCCCCAACGGCTCCAGTAATTATGAAATTATAAAAGGAGCACAGGTGACAGATTGGCAGTAACTTAAGGCCTCTTCCAGCATTGATGAAGTAAAGTGAGAGCAGAAAATTCCTTCCAGAAATTCGTCACTCGAGAAGGAGTAGACACGTTTATGCCAAAAAATTTCATCCAAATTATTGACCTAAAACAAATGCAAGCACGATGAAATAAACAAAAGGTAATGAATTTATCTGATCGTTACCACGTAACATTAAGAGTTCGTGCGGACGGTACATTGCTGATTTTTAAATAAAATAAGCGAAGCATCAACGCAATCAGATAATGGTTGAACAGGGCTGTTCAAGGGGGAGGGGAGGGGTGGTGTCCGGCGAACCTGTAAGAAACAGAAAAATTCAACATAGTCTCATATGAATATGGGAACATAGAATCTGCAGTATAGTACAGTTGCAAGGGTTCTCCGATAATCTGAAAAGAGATGAAATAGAATTAAAACAAGTGAAATATATAGATGAATATTGAACTAAAATCTATCAAACCAAATAAACTAATATATAAGCAAATTTACAAATGAAGCAACAAACAAGAGCTTCATTGCATACAAACCCAGAAAAAAACAAATAACACAGAATGCAGGAAATTACTAATAATTCGGCTGCCACAATACAATAAGCACTCAAACCACAATGAGTTCCACAAATATAAGGTGCATGCTAAAAATTGGTGGATATTTATGCCTAATCTACAATGCATGGTAAAACCACGTCGTCAAATGATATCGTTTGTTGAAGAATGCATATAAATACACGAAATATCTAAGTAGTGGTAACCTGCTAAATTAAACAGCTGTTGAACTGTCACTTATCATACATGTAATTGCTTTCTCGATTTCATTGCAGACTTACATCAAGGGAAGTATTTGGGCTAAGTAATGTGTACTATAGTATAGTACACTAAGAAATTGTTTGGGACAAGTCGAATAATATAAAATATTGCTTTCAAGACTGAAAGTGTTATATTTCCGATCCCTCGTGCTTCCTGCTAAGTCCAGAGAGAAGCGATCGGCGGGGGAAGTGCAGGCGCTGATCGAAGAAAACACTCCGATGAGTAACTGTTCACTATTTCTCACTGTAAATCGTGTTTTCTTTTCATATCATTATCGACATTTTTGCTCGAAACAGGAAAGGATCACAGCTTTGTCTTATAAATATAAATTCAATACTTTCTTCTCGCTACATACAATTTTTATTTTTTCTTTAATATGATTTACAATTTAGATTTTTTACAATTTTTTATTCTCAACTTAACACACTTCTTACTTTTACATATTCCGCACTTTTATTTTTGTTTTCTCACTACTTCCGACGGCTTTCCAAAAAATCGAACTTTACTCGGCGGTTTTAAAAACGAACTCCCCGAGGTTTGGGCAAATTGCACCCAGGTACCCATGGTCGCTTTAAAAGCTTTTTTTTCTTTTTATTGTTTTCTCACGACGTTGAAAAAACGTACGTGAGAAAATGCAAAAGTTCTTTGATGCGAGCTGTATGCACCAATGCAAAACGGTAATCCGATATGCACTTGTGCGCCCGTCTTGAAATATTAATTTTAAGAGGGCGCGTATAATTTTGATAATTGTATGTATGTATGCACATACAATTAGATTGGATTAAGTAGGTAATGTTCGTATGTATATAGTACATACGGAAAAAAGTAAGAAGACACTGTATGTAGGTAAGTGTGCATACCGTGTGAGTGGAATGTGTGTCTGATAACAAAATGCAATTTATGCTAAATTGCATTTTGTTATAACATGGGAATGCATTTCTAAATGCAATTTAAAGTTTGAACGAGATTTAAAAAATGAAATAATTTTTCATTTTCAGGGTCAATTAATGATACATCAATATATCGTATTGGGCGATATATTGATGTATCGGTATTATGGTTGTGATTCGGGGCATTGGGCACCTGAGTCACAACATCCCTCCCCCCTGGGGAAAAGAAAGTTTTATTCATTTATGAAGGAAACTTTCTTTCCAAATAACAAAGTTAAAATATATATATTAAAACAACTGTTATGTAGATAATTATAACTAATTACAAAATTGTAAGATTAAAGTTTAGTTAAAATATTCTAAGAGAAATTGTTTTGTTTTTTCTTATGTACTAAAATTAAAAAGTTTGTGGCATACTTGTACTCTTGTTTTTTTTGTTATTTCCTTTTCAATAAAGAAGAAGTTTTGATAAAATTCGAATTTTCTTTATATATTTTCTCCTTGGTATTCAAAGTATATATATTTGCTATATTGAATTATTTATTATTTTAATTTTAAACAAACGATTTAGTATTAACTAATATATACTAAAATTTGCATTTACACAGAGAAATTGCGTTATTATTATTATTTAAATGCTATGATTTTTACTGCCATTTTTATAGTTCTTGTTTTTTTTTTTTTTTAATAAATTTTAATATAAATACATATATACATGTACGTACATATTATCTAAACATATGGTATAACAAGTTAAATTTTTTCATTTTTCTTCTTCTAGGTTTACTTCCCTTTTTTTCTAATATATTAATTGTTGTTCATTATAGAGTGCATTTGATTGTTGGAATGAGGATAGGGGTTGTTGAAAATGATAAAAATTTGAGGAGAAAAGGCTACTATTGTCCGTGTATTATTGTCCGTAAGTTAAACGTTTTCTGTGGTTTTTCTTTGTGGTGCAGGAGTTAATTTGAAATTTAACTTTCTAGGTGCGGGTTTAGGCACATCTTCTAGTTCGTGTGCAGAAAGTATTTCTTTCGATTCACGCGCTTTTGGTTTGTATTTAATATACAGATAAGCACAGACTGTAAAGATGATAGAAGCTACTGTTAAATATGACAGTGCGTAATGGTGGATATGGTGGTTATTTATGGGATTAAGAGGAATTTCTTCTTGATATTTTTGGAAACGAATGGATTCGAGAAGTTTCTCTAGATCCGTGTTTGTTGTAATATTTAAGGGATTTGTTTCTATAAACGTTTCCATGGGAGAAGACGTCATATTCCGTATTATATTGGAAATGCTTATCGTTGGAATAAAATGAGAATTGAATTTGGAAAACTTTACGCTATGTCCGTGCAAGATGAGTTCCTTGCTGCGAACATAGCAACCGGGATAAATATACATTATTCCTGTTCCTTGCAGGCTTTTTGAATTGATCGAATTTTCACAAATTACATCTATGTCTAGGGATTCTTTTAAGGAGAAAAGCCAAGCGTTCGGCTGCGTTAATTGCTTCCAATAATAATCTTGTTCTAATGTTAGGATGTTACATTTTGATGTAATTGGTTCCTTTTTTATCAGATTTACTTCGCATTGGCTTGTTTTTGTATTTGCGTTAAGGATCGGTGATGATATCCTGCAATAGAAATGCATATGATCCAACGTTGCGCAATTATGGATATCATGTAATGCTAGTTCAACATAGTGCTCACGATAGTAGTCTATTAGTATATATTCCTTTGATGGATTAATATACATGAATGATCCGTTAAGGAGTGTGGGTAATGGCATTACTTTGAATAATTGGTATGGTTCCTTGAATGGAAGTGGAATTCGGAGCTCGATAATTATTTTATTATTGAAAATATTCGCTGCTATTGTACTCAATTTGTAAAATTGTGATAAAATATTGTCTCTGGAATTTATAGGAAGTATCAGTGAATTTGGTAATTCTTGCCTGATCTTTGATAAAACCTCCTCAATATTTTTCGGTGATACTAGTGTAGGATGGAATTTCCCATGCTTGGAATCTGTTAAAATATCTATTAATTCCGACTGCGTATTTTGGTATCTGAATTCCATTAACGAAACCAGGGAAATAAGTGATTCAATTTCGATGGATATTTTGTTATCCAATGTTCTGTTTTCCATTATTGAAGTAGCTATCTGTATTGAAACTAACTTTTTATGCATAACCATGAATTCCTTTTCAATTGCGGCTTTAGATTTGTTGAAAATGTTTGCGGTTGCTTCGACTATCGCGGTTTGGCTTTTCATAAGTGATAGGAGGGAGTTTTGGTTTAGGGTGAGGCTACGGATTTGCTCATCATAAACTTTGGCGTCATCTTCGTCTAATGTACCGAAGAGAGCTTTGGAGATTGAGCCTATCGCATTAAATAAGGCCCTTTGTTGTCTACTTTGGGTCACAAGTAACATATTTTTGTATTCTATGTTTGCTATAATAAGATTGATTTGCAGTAACGTACCATTGCAGGTGTGGGCCATCGCTGAATTGCTATTGAGTTTCTGGCAGGTTGCTGTTATTTGCTGTGCGGTGAACTGGATATTCGTTAATTCTGATTTAAAATTCACTAGGTCGTAATAGATGACGATTTTCCATTCGTTGGTGTAGAGGTTGGCTCTGCCAATTTCTTCGAAGTAAATGCCTGCAGTAGCATTTAGCTGCTTTACCTCTATTCCTGAGCCGTAGATTATGGGGATGAAAATTAGAATGGATGCTATATGCATCATTTTGGAAACCTGTAAGATGACAGCATGTTAATATCTGTGAATGATATTTGAAGGTGATGAAGTTTTTACTCCAAGAACAGTTTTAGGTCATTGTTATGGACTCTTTCGTTTTTATTATTGATTTTAATAGTAGAATTTTCGGGGGAATTAATCTCCATTATCTCATACGGACCTGACCATAGTGGTGAGAACTTATTATCTCTGACCCTGCTCTTAAGTAGGACTTTATCGCCTACCATAAAGGATTTTTGGACGGAATTTTTGTCATATTGTAGTTTGGATTTTTCTTTATTGGCCATGGCTATGTCTTTAGCTATTTTGAAACTATCCTGTAGACGTGCTTTTAGCTCGTTTGCATAATTGTCGTAATTATAGCAAACGGTTGGAGATGATTTTAAATTATTTGGGATTTCGGCTAGGACCCCGTATAGTAGTTCGCGAGGAGTATAATTAGTACTCGAATGAGGGGTTGTATTATATACATACATGGCATAAGGAATCCATGTAGCCCAGTCTTGTGGATCCTTTGCTACATAAGATTGGAGATATTCTGCTAAGGTTCTGTGGCTTCTCTCCAACGCACCATTCGTTTGAGGGTGATATGGAGTAGTTTTGAGCTTTTTAATTCTCAGCAATTTAGATACCTCGGCGAACATGCCACTTATGAGGTTAGAACCTTGATCTGTGAGGATTCTTTCTGGAATACCATGTCGACAAACTATCGTTGTCGTGAAGGCTTCTGCTAATATCTTGGACTCGGTGTCGACTATGGGAATAGCCTCAGAAAATTTTGAAAGGTCGTCTTGAAATGTAAGGATGTATTTGTTTCCAGAATGAGAAATTGGGAGAGGTCCTACAACATCTAGGTACACTCTTTCGAAAGGTTTGGAGCTAATACTCGAGATTTTCATTGGAATTTTAGGGTTTCTGGATACTTTGTTCACCTGACAAACTTTACATTTCCTTACATATTTGACCACATCGTCTGACATGCCCGGCCAGTAGAATTGCTTTTTGATTCTTTTATTAGTACGGGAAATACCTTGATGGCCACCCGTCGGTAGTGAATGAAAATCTTTTAAAACTTGTTCGATGTCATTAATGTCTGATAAATATTTAATTGAATCCTGATGCAGTTTTATGTTTATTTGCTTATTAGGGAAGATCTGGACAAAAGCGTTTTTAATAATTATTAGATTCTATGGATCTAATATAGGGAAGGAGATATTTATTTGTTTTAACTGATTTGCTTCTGTGTATGAACAGATTTCAGTTAAAATCTTTTCGAGGTCTGATCTATCTCTTTGTGATCGACAAGGTAAATTAGTTTTTGATATAATTATTGATGAGTCTTTTTTCTTGAAGAAGTTCAGTTCAGTTTCTGAAAGTGGGGATTTATCTGAAAATTTTAGTTTCGAATCCAACATTCTTTCAAGTTCTGTATCTTGCACTGGCAAGATGAAAAATTTAGGATTTGCACTTAGTTAGTAGAAGGGGAAAATTTGTCTCAGTTATTATGACTGAGGAATTGTTTACAGGTGATGGAGTTGGGTTTGGAGTAGTTACACTTGCGTTGGGTGTATTTATATTCGCCTGAGCTCTGGCTTGATTTCTAGTTACCACATTTATGAAGGTTGTTGGTTCTGCAGAATGTTCGGAATTTTTCGGAATTGCTCTACTGAGAGCATCTGCATTTGTGTTGAGCTAGCTGATTTATGGACTATTTTGTAGTCATATTCCTCAAGACGTATTCTCCATCTCATCAGTCTTGAGGAGTGATCTTTCAGATTCATGAGCCATACTAATGGTTTATGGTCAGTTATAATTGTAAATTGTCTACCATAAACGTATGGTCTGAATTGCTCAACTGCGAAAACGATAGCTAGGAGCTCTTTTTCTATTGTTGAGTAACGAGTCTCGGCACCATTGAGAACTCGACTCACGTAGGCGATTGGATGATCTCCTTGATCATCAACTTGAGAAAGGACTGCTCCGATAGCGTAGTCACTGGCGACGGAGGCGACAAAAAATTCTTTGCCGAAATCAGGATAAAATAGAATTGGTACTGAAATTAATTTATTTCGTAATTCGCAAAATACCTCGTCGCAGATTGCGTCGAACTTGAAAGGCGTATCTTTTTCCAAAAGATTTGTGAGAGGTTTGGCTATTCTCGAAAAATTTGGGATGAAGCGGCGATAGTAGCCGACGAAACCAAGGAAGGCTTTGATATCTTTTTCCTTCTTGGGTCTGGGATATGACTGAACTGATTTTATTTTTGCAGGGTCTGGTTTGACTCCATTTTCTGTAATTATGTGACCTAAATACATAATTTCCTTTCTTAGGAAATGGCACTTGTCGGGTTGAAGTTTGAGGTTGAAATCACGAAGGCGGCTAAATACTGCAGTGAGTCTGGAATTGTGGTCTTTGAGATTGCATCCATGGACTACAATATCGTCTATGTATACGAAGCAATAGATGCCTTGAAGGCCAGATAAGACATTATTCATGGCTCGTTGAAAAGTAGCAGGGGCTCCTTTTAAACCAAATGGCATACGATTGTATTCGTAGTGGCCATAGGGTGTGCTAAAGGAAGTTTTCTCCCTGTCCTTCGAGTCCATTTTTATCTGGTGAATCCACTGGCTAAGTCGAGTGTGCTAAAATATTTCGACTTCCCCAACTGGTCTAATATATCAGTGATATTAGGCAGTGGGTACGCATCGCCAATAGTAATGTCGTTAATACGACGAAAGTCTACCACTACTCGCAACTTTTTGTTTCCATTCTCATCTGGTTTTTTAGGAACCAGGAGAAGTGGAGAATTCCAGGGACTATGTGAGGGTCTGATGATGTCTGACTCAAGCATTTCTTGTATTTGCCGGTTTATCTCAGTTCGGCTCGCTTCGGGAAGTCGATAAGGCTTGGTATAGATGGGCGGTTTGTCTTGGAGTGTCTCGATTTTGTGGGTAATCGCTTCTGTATAAGATAGGAAATCCCCTTCTATGATGAAGAGATCGTTGGATTCCCTACAGATATTGTGAATACTCTCAGATTCCTCTGAATTACAGTGATCCAATTTGATAAGGTTTTGCAGTTTATATATTCTGCCCTTAATTGGATCTCTGTCAGAGGCTGTGGAGATTACCACAAAGTCGTCCAAGTCTTGGTAAACTGGGTTCACCTCGTAAGGTGCCAGATCGGCGTCCTCCTCATTTGTGTTGAGGATTAGGACTTTTGCCGTACCGTTGACTGGTTCGACTATCGAGTTTCCAAGAAATAAACCTGGCCTTATTTCCTTCTTGAAACAGACCGATTGATTTGGAATAGAAGGAGTTGGAATTTCAATAATGTATTCTGATCGAGCCGGAATTTTAATTTTATTGAATTTATCCGATTCTTTCGGATTTTTAATTGGAAGGAGATATGATTCCAACTTTTGTGGAATTTGGAAGGAGTTATTCGATGATTCCGACTCGATTGAATTTGAAGGAGATAAAACTTTATTGAAGTTCTTTGACTTCTTTTCTGATCTATTTCTGGAATTCACTTTTTGTGAATTTGTTGATGAAGGAGATAGAATTTTATTATATTTAGCCTTTTGTGCGGCTGTAGATGGAGATATACTTTTATGTTGTTGCTTCATATCTTGTGAAGCCTTGGATGGAGATAGAATTTTATTTAATTCAGCCTTTTTTCTGGCTATTGATGGAGATAGATTTTCAATATTTTTGGTCTTCACTTCTGATGGAGTATTGGATAGAGATCGATTGTTATTGCTTTGTAAAGCAGTTGATGGAGATGGGATTGTATTAATATTTTTATTGGAGAACGTTATCTCTGTATATAATAAACTTTTAGTTCGAGACCTCTTATCTGGGTTTTCGCTTTTCAAATAAACATTATGGTAATTTGAATAGTATTGTTCATATGGATAAGATGAAACAGATTCATTAAATTCCAGAGAAATGAATTTATTTTTATAGTCGATACTCGCATTGTATCGAGATAAAAAATCATGACCAAGCAGGCCATCGTATGAGAGGATGGAGTTCTTTCCCACTATTTGAAATGGGTGTTCTAGGATGGAGTTATTTTGTGCAGATTCCAGAGTTAATTTCGCGAAAATGAGTCCTTCCGTTGAAGTAGACTCTGTGAATAATGTGTTTATATTGCAGACAGCATCTCTGTAGCAGATACTGTCTGGCCTTAATGGATGTAGTTTTATTAAACTGATCTCTGCTCCTGTGTCGATTAATAAAGTAAGTTTTGGAGCAGAACATATATCAACAGGCAAAGAAAGCGTTAGAGAATTTTTATTAATTTGGACGGGGATACGAATTAATTTTTTGCTGTTTAGTTTTTTGTCGATATTGTCTCGGGATTGCGATGAACTTGCGCCGTTGTTTCTATCTGCGAGGGGTTGCCGAATGAGACCCCCCGCAGAATCCAGTTTCCCTGCCTGGATGCCGATGAAGTTCGATTATTCTTCCTACTTGGAGAAGGTGACCTAGCCGAGATATTGGCATTATTATATCTCGGCGGTGAAGTTCGACTTTCTCGGAATACTGGCGGCTGCCAGTTCCTATTTTGAGGCTGTCTGTCAGCCGTGTTTGTTGGTCGAGTATTGCTTACCTTCTGGAGATTGTTTTGATTTCCCTGATTGTTGCCAGAACGATTGTTGTTCGCCGCTCTTGTGCGACATTCTTCGATAGAATATCCCATCCGATGACAATATCGACATGTAAGCGCTTGTGTCGGAGATGTAAATGTAACCCTATTAAAATCTGGAGAGCGTTGTAATTGCGAGTTTAGCTTCGGAACTGCGTTGAAATTTTGTGTGGAGCGTTGTATGACTGGGCAGCTTAATGCAGCATGCCCCAGTCTATTACATTTGAAGCAACGAAGATTTGAATTTATTGTTTGCGCAAATGGAGTTTGATTTATCTTGTTTTGTGCTTGGGAAACGAGTTGTTTCTGCTCTAAGCGTGATGCATGCTCCAAGATGTGTGATTTTAGTGCAGAAAAGGATTTATCGGAATGCACTTTTGCTAAAGTCTGTAGTTGTGGATTGGATAATCCATCCTCTATAGCTCTCAGTGCTTGACACTCATTATCTTTTAAAAGGGACTTTAAAAGAACTCTATCGCTTGTATATGAGTGTGTTGCTTCATTTAGTTTGGATAGAGTTGTGCTAAGTCTCTGAAGGAAATCTTTCACGCTTTCCCCTATTCTCTGTTTAGAATTATTTAATTGAGACTGTATCGTAGTTCTGGGAATTTTTGCCTCAAAAGTTTGAATTAAAATTGATTTTAATGTGGGCCAATCTTCAACTTGATTGTACCTGAAAATATCATATGCATCTGCAGATAATTTACTCCTTATTAAGCTAAGGAGGGAGTGCTTTTCGCTTGTCGTCGTTGCTGTTGTGTATGGATCATCACAGCTTGAAATGAATTTGTGGAGATCTTTCGGATTTCCATTGAAATTGGGAATTAATATTCTCGCGTCAGATAGGAGAAAATTGGATTGATCTCTGAAAGAGACATTGTGGTGATGCTCTGTGGAATTATTTGTAGTATTCCTTACATTTTGGAATTGAGAGTCCAATTGTTCTTGCAGCGCAATTACAGTGTCTGAGAATAATGTTTCCATGTTTATGTAAACATCATTTGCGAAGTATTCGCTGTCTTCGTCGTTTGGGCCAACATTCAAGATTATTTCATTGTGTGTTTCTTCAAAATCATCCCAATATTTGTGCAACGAGTTTAATTTTTGGTTTAGATATGCCTGGGTTGCAGTTGCAATTGAATTATTATCTATAGACTGGATAATATGGGATAATGTTTTTTTTTCTATCTTCTTGCAATCGAAATCGTACTGTATTCGATTGATCTTTGTCTGTGCTGTCTTGGTTTTCAGCTGCAGTTGTTTTTTGAGAAGTTTTTGGAGGTGGGACGTAAAACGGGTTATTTTTGCGCTCTGTGTGGACTGATATGGATTTCAACCTATCAGACAGAGTTGCCTTTGAAAGATTATACCAGTCCTCCGTTTTGTCATAGCATGACTGCTTAAAATAATCATGAGTCTCAGTAAAATTTTCATGATCTTGAATCAGGGTTTCAATTTTTTCAAATGAAACCCATAGTTTTTCCAACTGTTGGAGTTTTCCAGAAGTAAAATCTGAAGTCCTTTTAGGTTTATTCGCTCTATGATAGTCGGCCAGAATTTGTCTAATTTCTGTCATTTTTGGGACTTGTGAGAGACAAAGCTCATCGAAAGATTTGGTTTCTTCTGTCATGTTTAATAATTTATGAATTAAAATCAGGAAGAAGTTGATTAAATAAAATTAACAAAAAGCTACGAACGCACAGCAGAGGAAAGCTAGTGGAGTGCGAAATTGTCTGTTATATACGTATGAGTTTGTTTTTGTAAAAAAAACTTTTTTTTTCAAGTATCAGAAGGATTTGTTAATTAGAATTCTGATTTTGTGTAGTGGTGTGTAAATCGAAAAAGTATATTCATATATCCAGTTGCAACAAAAATCGCTCTTTCCAATCAATATCTTCTCCTGATCGATAGGCGAAGTCCTCTGGCCAGCAAGCTCACGAGGTCTTGCTGCAGAGGTCGCTTCCAGAAAAAGCTGATTCAGTTTTTGAGGATTAATTCGGAATATACTATTTAATATTTTAGTTACTTATTTTTAATTATTGTTTTGAATAAAAAGAAACAAAAATTTGGAATCCACGTTGATATTGTGTTTTATGACGTAAGATTGGGAAAAAGAGGGAGATTCAAAGGAGAAGGGGGAAAAATTGAACACAAAAGAAAGTAAAGATTAATCTTGTTTATATATATCGGCTACCAAGCAGCATGTTGATTGATGGATTAGAGAAAATTGTGATTTATCGGAACCAAAATATTTAGATGTGTAAAATATGTTAGCCAGGAAGAATAAAAAATATAAAAAATTATATATTATATTTGATAAATATAGGGGCAATGTTAGATTGCTTCCTCCTTAGTTTTATACTGTTTTATGTGTACTATGTGATACTTTTTAATTCAAAAATACAATCTGAACAAAATTGGAGAAAAGCTTGGATCTACCTTTAATTTTATCCAAATACTATTTGCGCAGACGAATGTTGTTGTAGGATGATGAATATGATACGTCGCGCGTCCTGGGCGACGATTTCTTGGAGATCTAGAGTTGGATTATGTGTTGCTGCAGATGAATGATGAAATTTACACGTCATATGTCCAGGTCTTCCTTCTGGGAGTCGTCTAGTTGAGGCAGGGATGAAGCCTCGCTTAATTCCTTTGTTGGAGCACTATGGCACTCTAAACTTGATTTCCTCTAAGTACCCTTTTTCGGGTACCCGGGCTTATTTTTTTTTATTATTATTTTAATTTTTCGTTTTTTTTTTTAATTTTCGTTTTATTTTATTGGCACTAATTTGTTAATTTAAATAACCGTTGCCACGAATATGTTGTTGGGGCG
Source organism: Dioctria linearis (assembly GCA_963930735.1). Lineage (NCBI taxonomy): Eukaryota > Metazoa > Arthropoda > Insecta > Diptera > Asilidae > Dioctria > Dioctria linearis. The sequence goes on along the minus strand of OZ005744.1, from coordinate 76,925,750 downwards.
CAGATTTTTATTATTATTTTATTTAATTTAATTTTATAGGCACTGATTTCGGGGTACCGCTGCCACCAATTTGTTATATTTCCGATCCCTCGTGCTTCCTGCTAAGTCCAGAGAGAAGCGATCGGCGGGGGAAGTGCAGGCGCTGATCGAAGGAAACACTCCGATGAGTAACTGTTCACTATTTCTCACTGTAAATCGTGTTTTATTTTCATGCCATTATCGACATTTTTGCTCGAAACAGGAAAGGATCACAGCTTTGTCTTATAAATATAAATTTACTTTCTTCTCGCTAAACACAATTTTTATTTTTTCTTTAATATGATTTACAATTTAGATTTTTTACAATTTTTTATTCTCAACTTAACACACTTCTTACTTTTACATACTCCGCACTTTTATTTTTGTTTTCTCACTACTTCCGACGGCTTTCCAAAAAATTGAACTTTACTCGGCGGTTTTAAAAACGAACTCCCCGAGGTTTGGGCAAATTGCACCCAGGTACCCATGGTCGCTTTAAAAGCTCTTTTTTCTTTTTATTGTTTTCTCACGACGTTGAAAAAACGTACGTGAGAAAATGCAAAAGTTCTTTGATGCGAGCTGTATGCATCAATGCAAAACGGTAATCCGATATGCACTTGTACGCCCGTCTTGAAATATTAATTTTAAGAGGGCGCGTATAATTTTGATATATTTTGTATGTATGTATGTACATACAATTAGATTGGATTAAGTAGGTAATGTTCGTATGTATATAGTACATACGGAAAAAAGTAAGAAGACACTGTATGTAGGTAAGTGTGCATACCGTGTGAGAGGAATGTGTGTCTGATAACAAAATGCAATTTATGCTAAATTGCATTTTGTTATAACATGGGAATGCATTTCTAAATGCAATTTAAATTTTGAATGAGATTTAAAAAATGAAATAATTTTTCATTTTCAGGGTCAATTAATGATACATCAATATATCGTATTGGGCGATATATTGATGTATCGGTATTATGGTTGTGATTCGGGGCATTGGGCACCTGAGTCACAACAAAAGTACAAGACCCAGTTTACAGCTGTTTTGTTCTAAATTACCCTACTTGGTTCTAAATAATGCTGAATGCACCCGAGGTACTACTACATCGTTGAAAGAGAAAAAACATTTTTGCAAGCATGAATTCTCAAATGCAAGAGTGGGAAGCAAACACAAAAATCCATGTCGTTTTGACGACGAGGTTTAACCACTCACCTTCACAGGTGTCTATCAGCTTTGAAAAAGAGCACAAAATGTAAAAAAAATAAATAAACTTTTAATACATACCTGAATATTATGATCTCCCACGATGAAAACTCCAAAAACGCACTACACAAAACACCATTAAAACAATGAATTTAACGAAAACAATCAATTCGGGGTAGAAACGTCACGCGATTCTAATGGCCGTTTTCTTTCGCGATATTTTCGCGCGATTCGCATAATACGCGATTTTAGCAATTTCAATACACACTAACAAGTGCGAAAGAGAGGTATGGTGCGAGCAAGCAGGACTGCAAAAATCGTGGAATGAAATAAAAAATGGCGTGTCGATAAGTTTATAGCAAAATTCTTAAAAATCAATTAAAATCAGTAAAATTTATAATAAATCCTTATGGAAAAGATGCCAAGAAATGTAAAATTAATTTTGGAATATATCAATAATAATTAAAAATTCTAATCAAGTCATGAAAGATTAATATTTCCAACATTTCACATTAAGGATTGTGAAATCGAAATAAACTTATCTATAAAAAGTACGTCTTTCCTTCATTCGACCTCATAGTTTTCATCTAGTTATAATAGAGCAGACATATGGTATGCCAGGTTATAGTCAATTTTTCATGCAACTTTCTCAGCGTTTTGTACAAATCATCAGTGGTAAAACTTAGAAAGTTTCGGTATAAAGTTTATTGATAGGAGTTCATCTAGAATTCATTCAATAAATATTTTTGAAGTTACAAATTTATTACTCACAGAGTTACGACAGTTTGGAACATTTTTTGAAATCACCAAATAGAGGGTATATTTTTTTACATGTTGGTTCAATTTGAGGTTACGGAAATTTGTGTAATTGCATGCCAAAGGAGTTATAATTACAAGCTATGCTAAGTAATCTAAGCATATTGAATACTAACCAAAATAATAAATTTCTTTTATTTCACAGGATTGTTTTCTTATAATAATTCAAATTTAGTTTTGACATTGGGTTAACATATGCCTATAAAAGGTCGTCATCTACACCTATGTCAATCTAATAGAAGTGAAGCAAATATTCATTACGATTTGATAGTCAGTAAGTTTTTTTTATCTATAAATTAAAATAGTCGTAGTTAAGTATAATACTGAATTAATTGCTCAGAAGAATATTGTCACAACCTTAAGATCAAATAAGTTAAAATTACGTGCTAAAAGTTTTTTTTCTGCGTAGTAAGAAAATATTACAGTAAAGCGAAATTAATTCTACCAAAATTAAGCAAAATTTAAATTTGTAAAAGATTTTGGAAAAGACGTTTTGCATAATTTAAAGTGAATATACAACTAGATTGGATGTTAATTATTGGAATTGACATTGCTCCAGCAAATTGTAATTTACGAACGTAGGTTAGTATATGTCAATTACAGGAATTAACATATGGTGTCATTTAATGTCGATTTCGATGGGACCATTTCAGTTTTGCACTTTTTCTGGCAGCGGAGAACTGGGAGAACTGAAGTCCATCGAACATATTTTTGTCATATTCCTTATTGTTACGCTCTCTGTAAATCGTTCTATAAAATGTTGGTATGTTGCTTTTGGAGCTAGCATTACTGCTTATTACTTATTTCATTCCAGAACGTCGCGCATGCCGAATGCGCATAATACCGTACCATTGGGCCGAACACGAAAGGAAAAGAAATGCCATCGAGAGACTGAGAGGCGAATTTGTTGACTGTTCCAATTGCTTACGGCGTCCATCTTGATACTCAACCAAGGTAATGGAGGTAGACCTTTCGCTGGGCTACAACGCAGGACTCCCGTCTTAACAATGCAAAACCTTTAGGATTTTGAATTATTTCCATATGGTATCGGATGTAGTACTTGGATTTAATTTTTTTTATTGCATAAGTTCTAGTTCTGAATTACGCTCACATTGTATAAGCTCGAGATCTTTTTAAATTGCATAAGTTCTAGTTTTGAATTACGCTCATATTGTACAAGCTCGAGATCTTTTTGAATTGCACAAGTTCTAGTTTTTGAATACGTCCATATTGTATAAGTTCAAGCTTGCTGAATTATTTCCTTATTGCATAATTTACATTTTTCTTTTGGTTTTTATGTTATTAACGGGGTTTCAATGCTCGTATAAATGACTGCGCTCGTATACCGTTCATCCACGCTTAAGACAATATACAATATAGCAACTAACCCTCCCCCAACTCGCTCCTGGGGCTACCTATCCCGACCGAGTAAGCTTGGAGGTCCAGGCCCTGCCATTCTAAAAAAAAAAATATACTAAAAATAAATAAAGATTAAAGAACTATAATTCTACTAAGTTAAAGAGGTGGGAGCTAAAAAAAAAATTAAACACACATTGAATTTATAATAAAATATACTCACAATTTTTTTTTAAAATAGTGGAACTGGAATTTTTTTATTAAAGTGAAAAAAAAATTTAAAAGGAAATTAAACGAACATAAACAAAAACAAATGACATAAGCTAAGTGAACAGTGAAGATGAATAGACTTTTTTTAAAAATATAGAAATCCAGTTCATGTATGGCAGCACATCGTGTCGGAGTTCACATCTTCACTGAGTTCTAATAACAAGCCTGGTAGACCTAATAAAAGAATAACGAAGGAATGTTCTAAAAAGAGGAACCGAGGAAAAAGAACAACAAAAAAAAACTTGGCTGGTCATAGGTGAAGCTGTATAACGCAATTTTTGCTTCTTCTGGTTTTGAGCGTCACATGGTACAGTAGGCCGATCAGCGTGGTCCTTTGACTTGAAAGGGGAAAGATCCATTAAAATTAAAACCCAGAAAACGGGGAAGGAAAAGAAAATATTTATCAACGTTAAAATTCACGAAAATAAAAGAAAGTTTGTCAAAGACTAAGAAAAGCGATTATAAAGGGGAAAAAGAAAAATTAAAACAAGGAAGAAATAAATCTGGAAAAGGAAAAGGGATTAAAGGAAAAATTCAAGGTGTACTAGAAAGCAGGTACCTGGGTTATCGACGGCGTAACGAATATTAAAAAAAAACAAAAAAATCAAAGGATTAAGTCGAGCGAGGCAGTTCCAGGAGGAGCAAGTTAAGTACACAGTTTTGTTTTATTATTTTATTTTTGGTTGTGCAATCAATTCGTGGCTGGGCGGCGATGATTTCCGCAGTAATAGATATAATTGTCGTGGTATTTCTTTTTGAGGAAATTGTGCAATCGGGAAATAATATAGAATAATACCGGTATTCAATCCTTTGTTTGTACTACTTGAATTTTGTGTTATTAGGGAATAATATAGAATATTCAATCTCTTGTTTAGAATTGTGTGTTATCTGCAAAAATAATAAGCATATCATTAAATCGGTTTCTATCCTTTCTTTTGATCGGTTTCGTGATCTACCCAGAAAGCCGCGAAAGATCACGTGGCGCCCAAATCCTTCCACTATTCAAGTTGAACCCCCCTTCTCCTGAGCTAGCAGATACCTGGAGGGAAGGTATCATAAATGTTTGTATTTTTGTATTTGTGGGCACACGTTTTATATATACGGAACTGTCAAACGTAATAAATGTTGGTTATTGATATATAGAAACAAATTTTTTCTTAACTTGAAGCCAATTACCCAAATAAAAATGTTTAATTCATTTAACTCCAAAATTTCACAAATAATCGCGACAGTACATTTTGACAGAGCAGATGACAATTCAACTTGAATATGTATTCGTAACACCGACAAAATATCCGATGCAAAGTAGGGGAAGTGAGTGCAAAACTTGTGTTGCACTTCTGCTATAAAAATTGTCCCATCGAACAGTGTTGCACTGCTGGAAAAAGTGCAATACTGGTGTTGCACCGAAGTCCCATCGAAATCGACATAAGTTGAGTTTTTCTTATCCAAAGTGACCACATAGGATTTCTTATTCTGAATAACCTTTCAGTACAATAAAAACGTCAACAAAAACAACTTTTATGTTTTATCAGCCCAAAAACTTTTCGATTGTGTTTTTCTCAAAAATCTGAGATAAATATACTATTTCTCAGTAAAATTATTAGTTTAGCCTACTTCCCATGACTTTATTAATCATTGGAGCAAAAATCTTGTTTTAAAGTGGAATAAATTAAGTTTTTCGGTTTACATTTTTCGGTTCTTGTTTTTGATGTGAAAGTAACTTTACACATATTTAGTTCATTTGTATCACCTGATAAGTTTTTCAATTTGTTTTCTATTTTTATTATTGTTTCTATATTTTCCATATTTTCATTTTCATTTGTTTTTCAAGTCACTTAATTTTGTTCTTTGGCACCTGTTTATAAGTAAAACCAAGCATTGACATTTTCCCGACCTATACTTAAGATTGTGTGATAAAAATTATTGCTTTTTTGTTGTACCGAAGAATGCCAAGAAGTAGCTTACTTGAAAAATAACGTTACGAGCGTGGCCTTAGTTCGTTATATAAAACACAATATTTCAGATATAATTCAAAAGTTCTTTCTTTATTTAACTTTGCTGTTTACTGTCACAAATTCACAAATAATTATCAGATCAACTTTTTATAGCTATCGCTAGTACTGTACTTCTAATTATCGGAATCCAAATAGTTTATTTCGTTCACTTCACTGTCTGAAACAAAACTCGCCTCCTGGATGTGCGAAGCGCCGTAATTATACTCTACGAGTTATCCTAGAACTTTCCCAGAATATTCCGTTCTCCGAACCCACAGTGTACTAAGATGTCACTAACCTAAAGTTGTTTTTATATCCAACAGATGTCGCGTGTGTCGCTTTGTAGCGCGTAACACTGCCCCCTTCTAAAAACTGTTCGTCTCGAACAGCCGGTGGTCCACTGTCTTGATGCTCGCAGTATTTACACAAACAGTCCAGGTGAACGATTTTCCGTTTGCCTCTTGTACCACGCTGAATCCTGTATACTACGTCATTAATACTAGTTACCACTGAATACGGTCCTTCCCACTGTTGTTGCAATTTTGGAGAACTTCCCTTACGTCGTTTCGGGTTGTACAGCCAAACAAGGTCACCTTCATTAAATCCTGCTGAATTAGCTCGTAAGTCAAAGCTCTCGTTTCCCCCATGCACATCAGCTAATCGTTGTCTAAGCTCCGACTCGTAGTCGTCTGGTAACTTTTGCTCGCCTCTGGGTGTACCAAACTTGAGGTCGCTTGGTAAACGCATCTTCCTTCCGAATACAACCTTCGCTGGAGTTTGTCCGGTCGTGTTGTGAACTGCTTATCGATAAGCCATTAGGAACACAGGAATTTATCGATCCCAATCGCGTTGATGATAGTCGCCTACTTCTTTTAGATGCTCGACCAATGTTCTGTTGAAGCGCTCTACCATGCCATCAGATTGTGGATGCAGAGGAGTTGTCCTGGTTTTTCTTATTCCCAGCATTTTACACATCTCTTTTTTTCTCAACATCCTCTCGCACATGTAAGGAATAAAACCTTTCACGTATTTTGGAAATTATTTTATTCACCCCCAAATATCCTCCAGATGATCCACTGTGCATTTCTTCTAGGACATCTTTGCCCTGAGATGCTGGCACGACTATCTACATTCGAAGTGATTCGCCATTATTTGATTCCCACTTGCGCTTTAATATACTACATTCAACGTGAAGAGAATTCTATTGAGCCCAGTAGCTCTTCAGTTTCTCACTCCTCTCCGAAATATCATTCCATTGTTGTCTTTCTATGTCTTCTTTCCAAGCAAGAATGGGTGAGACGTCTGGGTCTTTCCGTTGTGCTGTTCGCAAGCTCTCGTTGTCCCAACCTGTATATGGTTCCACCGTTATCAGCTGTATAGTTGCCTTTGTTTCTTTCTCTTCCACCCGAACGCAATGTTTGCATTCAACTTTGCATGGACGTCGTGAAAGGGGCGTCCGCATTTCCATGGATACCTCCTCTTCGGTGTTGGATTTCAAAGTCATAAACTTGGAGTCGCTCTATCCATCTCGCCACTTGCCCGTCAGGGCTCTTAAGCTTCAAACGCCATTTAAGCGTTGCATGGTCTGTGTGGGGATAAATTTCTGCCCGTAGAAGTATTTATGGAAACGCTTGGTTGAGTTGACAATGGCAAGTAGCCCTTTCCTTGTAGCACAATAATTTCTCTCTGATTTTGAAAGTGCTTTGCTAAAATAAGCTTCTGGCACTTCTTGACCATCCTGCTGCTGTGAAAGCACTGCACCAATACCTACATTGCTGGCGTTCGTGTCCAATATAAAGGTTTTTCCCAGCTTTGCATAGTGAATGAATCAATGGAGCTCCACAGAGGTGTTGCTTCAAATTTGCAAAACTCTCGTTACATTTATCTGACCATGTGAACGGTTTCATTTTTTCTGTAAGTTGATGTAGGCTCCTTGCTATATCTGCAAAACCTTTTACGAATCGCCTGTAGTAGGTAGCTAATCCAAGAAAACTCCTTAATTGATGTTTGTCCTTTGCAACAGGCCATTTTTTGACAGCTCCTATCTTCTCTGGATCAGTTCTTACTCCTTGAGCTGAAACTAAATTCCAGGAATATTTTAATTCATTTTTGAATAGAGGGCATTTATTCGTACTGAGCGTCAGTTTTGCATCTCTCAGTTTTTGATGTACGTCCCGTAAGCTGTTTTTATGTTCCTCGAATGTCCTTCCGATCACAATTATGTCATATAAGTAGACAAGACATGTTTTCCAGGTTAATCCTCGTAAAACACATTCCATGAGTCGTTCGAATGTGGCTGGAGCATTACATAATCCAAATGGCATAACTTTGAATTGCCATAATCCACTTCCAATTGAGAAAGCAGTTTTGTCTCGGTCCTCTGGATGTATTTCCACTTGCCAGTAACCGCGTTTCAAATCCAATGTGGAAATCCATTGCGCTCCGGAAAGGGTGTCCAATGTATCATCAATCACAAGATTTGTTTTGCCGAAATCATCATCATTTATTGCAAATAATTCCGAAAATTCATCGATGATCTCTTTGGCATCGTTGTATTGCTGTTCACTTAAGGCACTAAATGAAAGAAGTTTCTGAAACTGTTGAGTAGTAGCTGGTATACCTATTGCCTCCTTAATATGACTACTATTTTCCAAATTAACTATCTGATAAACGGGTTCATAATTTCCAACTATAGCACCTTCTTTTGGTTGTACCTCATTTTTGGATGTGTTTTGAGCACTCTGAGTGGAATTAATGTTGCGCCTTCTACCTTCAATAAAGTCTTACCAACGATTATATTCAATGTTACTTTTGTAGGGTTAGACTCTACCAGATAGAATCGGCAGGTCCCGATGTCAGCAGTAGGCTTTGTCCATACTAGCGTCTCGGAGCATGCAGAGAGAGTAATATTTTACAGACCATCGTCCTTATTTTCGAAGGATAATCTGCTCCTCCTCCTAGTCTCATAGGAATTTCTATGTTGCCATATTTGAGGATCCGTTCGCCGACATCTAGATTTATTGTATATGCGGTCATGAAATCTACTCCAAGAATGCATTCATCCATGATATCTGACACCAGGAAAGTGTGAGGAAATAGTAGTTCGCCTAGTTGAACATCCAAAGTAATTTCTCCAAAAACTTGTGCTGCTGCTCCAGTTGCTGTTCTTAGTAAATATTTGGTAGTGTTGTGAAGCTACTTGTTTTTGACGAGATCAGCTCTAATAATTGATCTCGAAGCCCAAGTGTCGATAGTGATTGCGCACCCACTTTTCCCTACACTTCCATATATAACGAGACTGCTATTTTTTCTCTTCAACTGGGCTAGCTGAATAATGACTTCGGGGCTGTCGACTCTACCAACCAACTTCTGCCCCCCAAAGTTGGTATTTACATGTTTTCCGACTGTTCAACAGGAGAGCTGATGCGACTAGTCGCTGTTTCATTTCTAGTCTCTTCACGAATAGCTTGCTCCCTGCCTCCACATCTTTGGCATACTTTTCCTGTTCTCCTCTTCTTGTGATTCTATTCGTCGGCGTTTTCTGCAGTCCCTTTGGAGATGTCCGGGTCTATTACTATTCAAGCATCGAAGAATACCACGTGACACGTACTGCACTCCGAGAAGCTTGTCTAGCAGATTTGTAAGTTAATGCATAGGCTAGCGCTTCTGCTGTTCTTTCCTGCTAGTCTTAGTGCTTGTTGTAAATTTTGATCTGCAATAGCGTTCACAAATGCTTCTGTTGCCACTTCATTAAGGAATTCTGCATTGACGCTAGAGTATGTAAGATAAGCTAATATTTCCACATCAGCCTGCGGTTGTTGTAGTGATTCGCCATGCTTGTGAATCCTGTTGCGTAACTGCAAGCGATATACTTGCTGCATGTGTTCATCTCCATAACGTAATTCTATCGCCTGTATTAATGAAGTGTAATCACGTTGCCTGTCAATCGATATAGTTTGTAATAGCTCTGGCGCGGGACCTGGATGTGCTAAAGCCGGAGCTGTAGCTTTGTCTGCATCATTCCGTCCATTTACTTCGGAGGCTGCCTCAAATTGTCCTTGAAAATATGCCACGAATTTTCTCCATCAAATATTGGAGGTTTCATTCTGCCTACAGTTTCAGTTTCTTCATGGCGAGGTTGTCGATGCTTCATTCTCTCCAAATCTGCTTTAAAGTTATCAAGCTTCTCCGTAACATTTTGCTGTACTTCCAACACTTGTTGTTGAACTTCTAGCACTTCCTGCTGGATTCCTTCAATTTTCACACTTTTTTCGTCTAATGGATTTTTAAGAAAATTCTTCTGTTCCTCCAAACAGGTTTCTAAACAATTCTGCAAAGAACCCTTTTGTTCGTCCCAACGGGCTTCCAGAGAATTCTTTTGTTCTTCTAAACGGGTTTCGAGAGAATTCTTTTGCTCTTCTTATCATGCTTGCAGAGAATTCTTCTGTTCCTCAAGAGCATTCTTCTGTTTATCTAAACGGGATTAAAGAGAAGTCTTTTGCTCTTCTAAACATGCTTGCAGAGAATTCCTTTGTTCTTCACTAGTATTATTTTGTTCCTCCAAGAAAGACTGCTTTTTTTCCTCAAGAGCATTCTTTTGTTTCTCCAAGAGAGATTGCTTTTGCTCCTCAAGAGCATTCTTCATCCGCAGGGCTGAAAGCTCAATTTTGGTCATTAAGGTACCCAAAAGCTGTTCCATGTTCATCGCAGGCCCATCTTCAGCTTCTTCTTCAGAAACAAATGTTTCAGGATTCTTCTCTTCCTCTATCAAGGCTTGTCTAAGTCGCTCAAATAGAACATTCTTTCGACCTGTCGTTTGCAATGACCGTTCCCCCAACTCCACTTTCAATTCCTGTATGCGAAGCTCCTCTAGTTTGCATCCCATTCTTGCGTCTTTTGTAAATCACTCACAGGTAGTTTTTGAAATATACTGGTTTATTTGTCTGGAGCTATTTTATTAATTTTATATTTCCAAAATTATTATTGCTATAATTTAAAGTAAAGATACCTTCAGCTACTACAGCGATTTGCTTCCCGCTGTTCGGTGCCATTTTGTATGGACATGGAAGTCCCCAGATCTTTCAAACAAGGAAAAAAGACCAAGTCCGCGGATCAGATCCATAAAAAAACAAAGAAAATATTTAGTTAATTTTGTAAAGGTCCTGATATACTGAACATCGGATAGACCTACGCACAGGCTCCGCCGATAAGATCAGTCACGTTAAGAGGCAACATCGGACCAGATCAACAAAAAAAAGTCGCGACCCAGATCCACTGGATCTGATCCGCGAATCTAATCCATATTATGGCAAGCTCATTAAGTCTATGTAATTCACATTATAGAGCACTAGCATTGTGTCTGACATCTGCTATCCGCCAGCTCAGCTAATGTATGTGTGTATTTAAATATAAGTTTTTTCACGTTTGCTGCTTGAGGCTCAATTACACAAATTTAAAAAGCTGACGTCACATAATTTGCTATAGTCAGATTTATTGTTTTAATTCTTGTATGCTTGTGGCGCTGAATTTACATTTGTTGGTCTATATATCATTTATTCTATGCTACTACCCATACATGAAAATAGTCTTCCAGAAATTTTGAATTTGGCTGCTTACCTTCCCAAAGGCTACAATTTTTCTTTGCTTGAAGGCAGGGGGACAGGAGACCCTATCCTGTGATGAAGCGCCACTCATTAAGCGGCATTCATTACTTCCCCAGATCAATCAAGCGGTATCATAATCAAATCAAATGAACGAAAACCCCCATAATTCCAATGTACATACGTACATACATATTTCAGAAATCATACATACGTACCTACATAATTCAGAAAACATACATACGCCCATGCGTACGTACATACATATTCCAAAAGCATATGTACGTATATACATACCTATAGTCCAGGGGCGGCCCCTCACTGAAAGCAAAGGAAGCACTGCTTCCCTTGACAAAATAAAAAAATCGACACAACATTTTGCTTTAAAAAAGAATCAAACACCGTTGCCGCTGTCATCGCACTGCACTACAGCGTATTTACAGCGACAAAGCCAATGTAAAAAATTAAATACATTTAACTTTTTAGACTCATATTCACTCAAGAGTTTGCATGCGTACATTGCTATGGTACGCTGGCCGCAGCGTAGCGTTTGGCAATTGATTTACACCCCATGATTGTAACTTTCATTGATAATTTCTGAAGTATATGCCGGTGCGGGTGGGTGTCGGCTCACGATTTATTTAAATGCTGCCAGATGCTATCAAATTCGTAGCTTTTTTTAAATTATTTTTATCCGACCTTCGTGACGAATATTGTGAAATTTTAGGAATTGTTTTAGAATAGTAAACGTTACATGGGATTTTTTATTTTAGAATAAGTCAGTGAGTTTAATTTTTTACGTTTTTTGGGGTTTTGGGGAGAGGGTGGTAACTACACTCATGGCGTTGCCCAATTTTGACCGTGTGTCATACCAAATTGAAGCTTTTGCTGAGATTTATTAAATGGCATATTTTCTTTTGTTCTGTAAGAAACTTTATAACCGAATATCTTCAAAATGCCTGATTTTCGAATTTGTGTACAAACGTGCGTGTAAGTTTTTGCGTGCGGCTGATTTTTCTTTTAAACGCTTCAGCATAACGTTTTACATATTTCATGTGAACATTTAAATTTTATATGTTTAACCGAAGGGTTTTGATGTGAAATAAATTTTCCACTTTTTTCGTGGAAAACGTTTTTACATGGAAGTACTTACATTAAAGTGCGATAATCTTCTAAACTATACTTACCGCAGAGTTAAAAAATTACATCACAACATTCGCAAAAGAACGTATGTAGATGCGAGTTAATATGCATATATTAGATAGATTATCAGTACGTTTTCATGAATACTTGAAATATACTTGAAGTATGCTTGAAGTAATCAAAATATCATGAAAATGCTGATTCAATGCGTAAATTTCAACTCAAGTAAATGGAATTAATTCAATCAACCGCCCTACCTGAGCTTCAAGTGGATTTCAAGCCAAGTAGGAAACTCAAGTATTCATATAAACGTACTGTATGGCCTGTTGTATGAGTTTTTAGCAAAAATGTAATGATTAGAAAATAAAATATATTAAAAAAACTTTTTAAATAAATAACTTTCATAAATAAATTATGGGTACTAAGTAAAAAATAATTTTTTATTTCCAAAAAAAAAAAAAACTTCATTACAAAACTGAATCTATCCAATAACAATATTTTAAAATTATATTATCTCGTTTGACTTTAAATGTTTGAATGTTTTTTATTTTAAAATTTTTTTAACATATTTTATTCATATTGTGGAAAAATAAGATAATGACTATCTATAATATTACGTACGTTTCTGTTTAATTGCGAGACAATGTAGAATTCTTGCTTTTATTTGAGTATTCCGGCGAACGAGTATACCTACCTAAGTAAAATAATAATAGTAATTGAATTCAAAAGAATGAATTAGATGATTAGATTTTTTGCGTACGTTGTGAAAGGGGATATTGAGTGAAATTTTTGTATTTGCTTAATTATGGGGCAGGCAGTATTTGCTGTGAATGGATTAAATGAAAGATATGATTGCATCGCTGTTTTATTTACCGATGATAATGGCTTCCTTCTCTTTCAAGAGCAAGAATAAATGTGAATATTTATATTGTGTATTATTGACATCATTGACTTTGATACATGTATAATTACTTATAGTAGCAATGAAATAGTCTGAAAGGCGGAGCTATAATTTACATAAAATGTATTGCTTCCCTTTTGCTGAATCCCACGAACCGCCACTGCTATTGTCATACGAGTATTCCCGACAAATTATCTACAAAAAAATTTGTAACACTTTCTTCTTCAAAGCCATTAACCATTTCTCTCTGAAGAATACTCGAACTACAAAACACTAAAACATTTTCTTTTTCAAGTAACAATGACTTGACTTTTTCCATTCTTAACGATTGACAATAATTCCATCAGATTTATTGTCAACTCAACATTTTTCCCTTTTTAATATAATAGCGATAAGGCGCTACATTGTTTAAATGAAACAAACCCCTCAGCACGAGACCAATTCTAGCCATGTAGCGGCACTGGATTGTCTCTGACCTACCATACAACCAGTGCCAGCTTGCTTTAATTGTTTTTATCATATGTTGGGAAATATGCGCAATGTGCCTAGCGTTTGACCCACAAATTGGGTTCTGTTGTTCTTCGCTTTTTTTTGTCACTCGCTTCTTCATATGTATATAGGAAATACTTTGAGCAATGTATATGATAAAAAAACAATACTATGTGTAATATGCATGATATTTGACCCCCTTACCAAGTTTCCAAATAAAAAGGCGATGCGTCGCTAGCTCAAGGCAGTCATTGTTTGGCAGTAATTTTGGAAAGGAACCAAATGACCCCCGACCCACGGTAAGGTCTCGTGTTCCCTCTAAGTTAAAAATAAACTCTACATATAGTAAGCAAAAGTGTAACGAAATCAAGTAATAATAATAAAAAAGTGAAAAGTACAAGTTTTAAATAGAAAAGTGAGTCTTTTATTGTAAAAGAAGAGATCTTTTAATACACGGCTGGTGATCTTCTACTAAAAAGCACTCCCAGTACTTGCTGTAATAATTGTACAGCAATCACAAGCACGGAGGCCATAGCGTCCCATTGTGCTGTCCTGCTAGAAGGCTATTCACCAAAACTTTCATGTCCTCTTAATGAAGCGCATCAGGTCTTGGTGAGGCAGGGTTTTCAGCTCATCCACAGATACCCTTGTTAGATTACCGTGAAGTGACCTGTGGCCGGTCATGATGCCAACCACAATTCTATATAACTTCCTTCCGAGCCCAATGAGAAAATTGGAGATATTCCCATTAGGCCCATCAAGAAACAGTTTTGTGCACCTGTAAGTACTCAGGTTCGCCCATATCTGCTGATGCTTTCTATGAACATTCGAACATTTACATGTGCAATTACATATTCTCAGCTGAGAGTTTTTGTTTGGAGAATAGTAGTCATTCGGTTAAGATAAATTTTTTTAAATAATTTTGTTAATAAAGATATTAAAATTGGATTCTGGTTGGGAAGATAGGAAAGCAAGCTTAATATTGTCCATTTTTCTGTACGTGGGACGCCAGAGCTATTCAAATAAAATTTTTGTCAGTTTTACATAAGAACACTGCGAATATTTTAGAATGTTTGTACTAAGTAAGGGCTCTCATCTATACTAATTGAGTCTGTTTCATGACTTGGAAAGTATTTCTTGATGATTTCGCTCATAAGCAATCCTGCTTGTCGTTCTAACCACTGACATGAATAACATAGACGGCTGACACTGCTGACATTACAATGTGATAACTTTTCTATAGGTGTCTCTTTTTGCTTTAACTACTGTATTCCGCTGCACTTCAAATAATAAGTTCTATACGAAATCCATCATAGTCCAGTTTCAGTTCAGCGGATTTTTCAAATTAATATATAGAATAGAAAGAGATGGGAATACAACATTTTTAGTCTTTTCTCTGCCTCCCATACCTAGTATTAGGGTTAGGCAAACAAAAATTGCATAATTTTATCTCCTTAAAAATCAAGTTTAAGAAATATTTGAGGTTATAGAAAATAAGATTACAATGGAAGCAATAATTTCGAATATGTTTACAATTTGTTGAATTTGAAATATGAATTTTAAACCGAAAATAAAGCTTTGAATAAAGATAATTGCTACATCCCTGCTAACAAAAGTTAACCCAAATGAAATGAAAATCAAGCAGTCTATGTTATACATGTCAGTGGCTCCAACCCACTACCCCTGAAATGACAGTATCGGGTTTCATCCGTTAGATTACAATAATCTAATAAAAACTTCGCTCTTCTTTTCATTATGTTTAAACCGCTTTCTTTTCTACAACACTTTCATACAGCATAAGCACCTTTCCATTAACATTTCTTTATATTTTATCGTTCTTGGTTGCCACATAGGACCAGATAATAAAAGAAAATATTACCGCAGCAATATTATGGGCCCCAATATAAGAACCCAAGCCTAGTGGTATTAACTGATTGTGTATTTTTTAGTTTATGCGATTTTTGCTTAAACTGAAGCATAGTAGACGCTAAAGTAAAATGATACTATCTTCAGATAATGAAAAACAATAAAGTTAAATCCTGCAAGCTAACTAATGTAACAAACCTCGCAGCGTTTAGAAAATGTTTGTTGTTTTGAAATTTATAATCTTTTATTATTATTTTAGTTTTCTCTATTTTTTTATTACTCAAAGTAGTAAAATAATAAAATTCGTAAAGTAAATACGAAGGAAACTATCAAAAAAGTCTTTATCTGAGTTCATCGACATTTTATTGTTATGCATAACCTATAAAAATGTTACATAACTTCTTACGTAAACTGCAAATGGTTAACCTTCATGATATTTTCCCTATGTGCATCATAAATAGTATTTACTTTTTACAGTGAGCTAAAAATTTGCGACAGGCTTGCAGATTGTGTCTATTCAAATAATTTTGTTGGCTAAATGCTTTTGTACACTGCGAACACTGATATTTCCAGTTATGATGACCTTTAGTACGTTGGTGAGCGCGTAGATTTGAGCTGTAAATTTACTTTAGTATAGATATAGATAACAAATAGATAGAGCTTTTATTACCGATCAGCAAATTTTTTCGAGCACGTCAGAACAGGACATACGAAAGGTTTTTCGCCAGTATGGAGTCGCAAGTGTCCATGAAGGACCCATGGCCTATCAAAGGTTTTATGACAATACTGACATTCGTATATCTTTTCTAATTTGGACCTTCCACTTCTTCTTCGAATCACATTTGGAAACTGATCTCTTTCATTTAGAGAATCCTCGGATGGAGAGTATTCAATGATTTTGTCCGGATCAAATGAAGATAACTTTCCATTTTCAGGTGCTTCAAACATTTCCGAAATCCCATTTTTCATATTATATTCAAGAATAAATTTTTTTGGTTCTAAGAAGAGGAATATTGTTACATAATTCTTATTAAATTTTTATATTATACCTTCTGTGCTGTCTATTGTCACTTCTTCTACAACAAATGCTTCGACACGTTCATCATTTGAATCTGAAATTTCCTTCCTTCTGCGTGAATAATTTCGGGTGGTTGATTTCTTTTGGAAAATATTTGTTTGATCTATAACGTCCCTAACATATTTGTCACTATCCGGTCCATTTTCCTCAATGGCACCATCAGATTCACTATCAGTCCATGAATTTTCATAGCGATCTAATAACTCGCATCCTAATATGCTTTCCAGTTGATATCTTGTTGTTATCGGGATACGATCGCTGTCATACCTAACAATAGAAATATTTAATATAATGTGTAAATGTGCCAGGCCATTGAGTAGCATATTTTTTAAATAATGGCTAATTGAGAAACAAGAAGCGTGGAGTTGGAAACGCACGAGAGGAGCTATTGAAGCACCAATCCTTCTGGGAGTCACAAGATATATGTATAACCTTATGTGGGCTCTTGTTCTAAGAAATACGTTGATTTCCAAAGCCAAGGAAATTTCGTCTGATCTTAATCAAAGTATGAATAATACAAATTAGTAACTCTTAAATTGCAGAAAGAGAGCAACAGAGATGAAAATACTTGAAATCTCTGTAAATTAGCTTAAGACAGGGTTCCACTATTTTCCTTTCTCAATCAAACTTCATCAAAGTTTTCATATATATCTTTAACAGAATTTATTTTGGTTTGTGTACCAAAAACAGATTACAAGGATAAAACAAACAGTAAAAGTACACATGAAGTTTCGCAACGTTTATAAGAGCTATGCAGTAATTAAATCTTTAAAAAACTATTGGAACACAATTAAACAAGTTTCAACACTTTCTATTAAATCCTTCATACTTGAAAGAGTGGATACTCTACGAAGTCGACTTCGCTGCATGTCAAGCCAGATATCATGGGCATTGTTTTCATGATTTCTTCAATCCATGCAGGTATAAATGAAAGTAGAGCCCGTCCCCTAAATCCTTAGGTTACCTCGACAATGGGGAAAATATTTACTTATATCGAGTGTAATAAAGATGGTCAGTTTAAAAAGATCGAATTAAGGAAATGTTAACAGACTATCTACCCAGTGATGAAACCGTCTCTAGTGACTCCTTCCAAATATCAAATAATCAAAATGTTGCGCCCTCGCAATATATGAATTTATCGTCACTACAAATTGTGTAACCCGTACCGGAACAGTAATTCATGAGACAGTTGGAAGTAAGCCTTGGCGTGGGTCAGCAAGCAAACATCAGTGCAACTATTATATATATGTACATAATGCACAATAAATTTTATCTGAAATTTATCAAATGAAATGGCGACGATCATATAAGTATTTACTGCATCACCATAAATCGCAAATAGCTGAACAGCTCGAAGTGTGTAACGCATTTTCATTGTTTTTTTTTCTTTTCTTATTTTATTTTAGTGCAAAGTTCAAACTGCGTGTGTGTATATATAGTAAATTCCAGGTATAAATATCGACTAACCAAACCAGATCACTACCTCACATTGGACATCCATACTAGCCCAGTCAATAGAGACTAAATAAGTCCTTTGTCCTACAAAAGGTGGGGTGGTTCTGATTTTTATATATGTTATTCTGTTCAGGGCCCGTTGAAAAATCCAAGTTTAGAGACCATTTGTGGGCTCCGCGCGGTCGAACATCTTGGATTAAAGGTACCAAAAATTTGTTTTTCAAACTTATTCCTCAGCGGTTGATCCTACGACAAAAATGTAAAAATGTAAATTTGAAGAATACTAAATTCCCCACATTTTTTGCAAAAACATTTTTTTGTAAGTCTGATGTATAACGAGGTACAGCGGCGGAGACGTTGACATTTTTCCAAAAAAATGTACACATAGTACTATTTATGCAGGGTGTTTCGTCCATGGTGGTCCATAGCACAGAGGTGATTGTACTCACTTAGTCAAACAAATAATTTTTAGGCAAGGGGAGCGGTATATCATTCGTTTCGGAGGCGGTTAAAAATATTTGCTAGTCTTGCACAAAATACCTTGTATTATAAAAAGCACTGATTGTACGGCCACTTACAGGGTTTATTGTTTGCAGGACTTCATGACCTTTCCAACGACGATCTCCCCTCAGGAGAGGATTTTCTTACCTTTTTTTTACTTCGAAATTTTTTTTGTTTTTTTTTTTTTACAAAAAGTGGTTAACATAATTTGTTTATAAAAACTGTAAATTGTGGACTCTCCTCTTTAATCTGACCTATTATACCTGTGCTCAATGTAGCCGTTAAACATTTATTAGCTCATAACCTATTCAGATCATACCGAGATTAGACGATATTTTGTGATTTAACTCACTACGGGAATAAATTAACTCTAGTTTAGACCATCTTAACACCCGAGGAAAGAGGAGTACGGGGCTGGTCGAGCAGTCGTTGGATAGGCCAGGAAGTCCCGCAAACAATGAGCTGGGTAAGTGACCGTAGACTCTGTGCTTTTTCGAATACAGGGTATGTACGACTTGTTGTAACAATTCAAAAGAGTAATCTCATTTATTTCTGCTTTCAATTTGCAGCCCATACAAATACTGTTATTGTATGTATAGCATTAACTGGATATATATATAACTATTCTGCATTGTTGTCGGTAGCCAACGGTACTCGTATCACCAAGTTTGAATATTCAGCCTCAGCAACAAGACAAATTGTATAGATTTTAAACAGACTGTAATAAACGCTCGAACAACGAAGTATGTGAAAAATTATTAAGCGCTCTCCATATTTTCTACACTTGAAGTACATCGCATTATTATATTTTTCTTTGGAATGTACTGATGTATAGTCTTTTCAGTCTAAAGATTGTTGCAGATGGTGTAGAAAAACACCAAAATATTAAGCTACCTAAGCTACAGTTAAAGAAGTTCACTGGGGATTTCGCAGAATGGATCCCCTTCTGGGAAAATTTCCGTACAGCCGTTCACGAAAATGATGAAATATCAAGCGTCGAAAAGTTTAATTATTTGCAATCTGTTTTGGTGGGAAATGCAGCGAAAACGATAGCTGGCTTCACTCCTTCAGCGTCATGTTATGATGGTGTCATTTCACTCTTAAAAGAGGAATATGGTGACACAGAGAAGCTAATAGATCGAATTATGCAGCAATTAATGGCGCTACCATCAGTACATCACAAAACCGACTCAGCGGGACTAAGGCAGCTGTATAATACAGTAATAGCTTGTAGTCGTTTCCTCATTGCATTAGGAATTCCATCGTCGCACTACTACATTTTGTTAAAGTCGATAATGCTAAAATGTATGCCCAGTGAACTTAGAATTGATTATCACCGTATTCAAAAGGAAGCTTCAGAGAAAGGAGAAGAAGGAGGTGATGCGACAACTGAAAGCAACTCTACGTTATCATTTGAAGGTGATAAGCAAGTTAAAAATATATTGCAGTTCTTGAAAAGAGAGATAGAGTCAATTGAGCGAGCCGCCGTTGAGAAAGCACCAAGTAAGCATGCCAAAGTGACACAACCATCAACAGCCGCAGGTTTATTTACTCCAGCTACGGCAACCGCTTGCTTCTTTTGTAAGTCGACAAAGCATACAACGAAAGATTGTGACAGCGCCGCACATACTCTTGAACTCAAAAAGAAGTCACTGAAAGAAGACGGACGATGTTTCCGATGCACAAGAAAAGGGCACACGGCTAAATTTTGTCAATCAAGGGGAATTATTTGCAGACAGTGTAAAGGTAAGCATGCTACTAGTGTATGCGAAAGAACGAGCAAGCATAAAGCAACTACTGCAAATGTCCCAAAATTGGATAGGGAAATGCCAAACAGTAAGGTACTAAGCTTGTGTGCAGCAGGCGAATGTAAACAACATTTTTCGAATGTCTTTTTGCAAACAGCGCGAGGTTTTCATATCGGCTCCTTTTAAGACAGCGCGTTTATTTGTTCGCATAATAATAGACGGGGGAAGTCAACGTACGTATATACGACAAGCTGTGGCAAATCGGTTGCAATTACCTGTATCGGGACATGTGAATTTAAATGTGATTCCATTTGGTAAATCTGAGCTGTCAGACAGTAAACCATTCGAAATGGTAAAAGTATTAATGACAAGTCAATATGGTAATCGATGTATAGAATTAGTGGCTATTGTGGTGCCAGAAATATGTATTGATGTTTTGGCTGCACCTGAAAGTGAGAGCCTGCAACTAAATGGATTGAAATTGGCGGATTCTAATTCTGTTTCTTGTGGACAAGAAGAAGGGTTAAGCATTTTGTTAGGCGCTGATTATTATTGGGCTGTGGCATCTGGCAAATATAAGAGAATCACTAATTCTCTGACTGCGGTTGAAACAATCTTTGGCTGGACAATTCGAGGTCCTGATACGGTAAGTGGAGAAACGT
This sequence comes from Dioctria linearis, assembly GCA_963930735.1. NCBI lineage: Eukaryota > Metazoa > Arthropoda > Insecta > Diptera > Asilidae > Dioctria > Dioctria linearis. Next base: position 76,904,640 of record OZ005744.1, on the reverse strand, counting down.
CTGACAATATAGCCTCTCTTTCTAGTCTGAGCTTCGTGGACAATATGTGGAACTTGGAACTGTTGGGTATTAAAAATAATGATAACGAGCTGAAATCACTTACTGCGGAACTGCAAGTGAAATACATACGTAAAACAAAGACCCGATATTTAGCAGCTTTACCATGGAAGAATGCAGATGCGTTAATAAACGATAATAGGGAGATTGCTTTATCCAGGTTACGTTCACTCGTAAGAAAGCTATCTAGAGAACAGCAAAGGCTCTTCGAGTATGATAAGATGATGAGAGACTTCATTTCAGCAGGTTTTGCCGAACTGTCGCCAGCGGATGTTATTAAAGGGGCATATTACATGCCACATAGACCGGTGTATCGTCCAGAAAAGACCACTACAAAGGTCAGGATAGTTTTTGATGCCTCTTCTCATGCAGAAGGTATCCCATCATTGAATGAGTGCCTATGGACAGGAACTAACCTGCTTCCAGATGTTTTCAAAATTTTGTTACGGTTTCGAATGGGAAGAGTTGCCGTTTCTGCGGATATTGAGAAAGCGTTTTTGCAGATTCTTTTGGAGAAAGGCGATGTGATTATCATCGGTTTATTTGGTTCTCTGATAAGTTGCAGTCTACGACAGAGTTTCCAGTTTTGAACGAGTTCAGAATGTGCAGGGTAACCTTTGGTGTAACATGTAGCCCGTTTTTGCTATCAGCGACGATACAAATGCATTTGGATGCGGAAAACGAATCTTTTCCTGAAACTTGTGCTATTTGACGAGATTCCTTCTACATGGATGATTTGCTAGTTAGTGTCGACGATAAAGAATCGGGCGAACAATTTCGTAAAGAAGCGATTGAAGTAATGGCTCGTGCTCACATGAATTTAAGAAAGTGGCTGTCTAATGAGAAGCGACTTAGTGATTCTGGAACTGAAAGTGCTAGTGGAACACATACGATTTTGGGTGTTAGATGGAATGTCAGCAGTGATGAGCTGTCAATCAACATTGATCCAGATAAGTTAAAATTTGCAGCTGCAGCTTCCAAGCGTAATATACTAAAACTGATTGCTGGAATTTATGACCCACTAGGTTTCCTATGCCCAGTAACTATAAGACTGAAGATCCTTTTCCAGTCTCTATGGCGCCAAAAATTGGATTGGGATGAAATGTTAAGTGCTGAATTTTTAAAGGAGTGGTATTCTTCTGTCAATAATTTTGAGGACATCAAAAATCAATCGCTCTCTCGGTGGGTAGGCATAACTGCAGATTCGATGATTAAAGAGGTACATATTTTGCTGATGCCAGTTCAAAGGCTTTCGGAGCTGTCGCATTTATCAGAACAAGGAGTCATCTCGGTATGAAGGTCCAGTTCTTGTGTGCTAAAAGTCGCGTAGCCCCGTTAAAGGAAAATAGAGCGGATGATCTTAGTGTGCCAAAGTTGGAATTAACAGTTGCTTTAATTGCTGCGAGATTGGCTGCATATTTTAAAAGATCTGGTTTACCCTTCCAGAAATATTTTTTGTGAACTGACTCGCAAATAGCTTTACATTGGCTGCGAGGAGAGGCGCAGAAGTGGAAACCATATGTCTTCAATCGTGTGAAAGAAATTTCGGAGCTCACAGAAGCAAGTGATTGGCGGTATTGTCCAGGAAAAGATAATACAGCAGATTTAGTTACCAGGGGGATATCAGTCAAACAGTTTTCATCATCTACTCTATGGAAATATGGTCCTGATTGGTTAAAGAAAAGCCTACAAGAGTGGCCAATTCAAAATTTATCAACTTGTGAATCAACAGCTCTCCTGATGACAGTATCAGAATCAACAAGCAGGTCTTCACCTGTTGTTCTGGAACCATTAGTGCCTTACGAGAAATTCAGCAATTGGAAACGACTGTTGCGTATCACATCTTATATTATGAAGTTTTTAGATATTCTTATTCTTAAACGAAAATCAGAGCAAAGGTATTTGACAGCTACTGAAATGGACAAAGCGGAGAAATATTGGCTGAGGTATATTCAAAAATTACATTTTCCTGACGAAATTTTATCTTTGCAGAGAGGTAAATTAATAGCACGCTCTTCGAGTTTGTTGACACTTAATCCCTGGTTAGATGGAGAAGGCTTACTTCGCGTAGGGGGCAGATTGCAGTCGCTGAATGAATCCTTAAATGTAGTCAACCCGATCATTCTACCAAAATCTAATACGTTGAGTAAATTAATAATAGCCGATACGCATGAGCGAGTTTTACATGGTGGAGTTAATACGGTTCTCGTGCGTTTAAGGGAAAAATTCTGGCTTCTTAGCGGAAGGCAGTTGACTAAGAAGGTCGTGAGTAGCTGTCGAGTTTGTCCAAAAATCAGGGGGCGGCCTGCCTCTCAACCTTTTGCTCCCTTGCCCAGGGAACGAATGGTAGCTGAAAGACCGTTTGAAACAGTTGGGGTGGACTTCGCAGGCCCACTTTATGTTAATGAGAACAAAGGGGAAAAATTATACATCCTGCTATTTACTTGTGCTGTTATACGAGCGGTGCATTTGGAACTGGCATACAGCTTATCGACCGAAAGCTGTATTTTAGCCTTTAGGAGATTTATATCTCGCAGAGGAACTCCTCGGATTATCTACTCTGACAATGCAAAAGCATTCAAGAAAGCTGCTGCGGAGCTGAAAGCCATTTTCATTAGCGAAGAATTTAATGGGCTTCTGACTAATAAACGGATTGAATGGCGATATAGCGTAGAACGAGCGCCTTGGTGGGCTGGTTATTGGGAACGATTAGTAAAGAGCGTGAAGGATATTTTGAAGGTGACCATTTGGAAAGCGAGAGTTAACAAAGAAGAACTCCATACTCTTTTAACCGAAGCGGAGCACATTATTAATATACGGCCACTTACTTATGTTAGTGATGATCCTTTCGATTTGACGCCTCTAACACCAGAAAGCTTTCTTGTTTGTTCTTTCTCGGAGACAATCGATCAGCACACGAAGGAACGCATACCAATATCGAGCTCAGAGCTGCGGGAAAAATGGAAGTCGCGGATGAAGTATATATCAGCGTTATGGAGACGATGGAAATTGGAATACCTACGTCTCTTGAGGTCAGCCCATCATTCTAATCGGGCCCTGCCCAAGGAGGTTCAACTCGGAGATGATCCAGCTACTCCTCGCATTCATTGGCGTTTGGCTATAATAGAGACGTGGTTCCGGGTAGAGATAACAAGGTACGAGCTTGTGAGGTGCGGTTTGCTGACGGAAAAAAGATGAAGCGGCCGATACAATTACTTTATCCATTAGAAGTTCGTCCACTCGCTCGCCGGGAGGATGTGAAAAATTATAAAGCGCTCTCCATATTTTCTACACTTGAAGTACATCGCATTATTATATTTTTCTTTGGAGTCTTTTCAGTCTAAAGATTGTTTTATCTCTTTTTCATGTAAATTTGCTTAGTTTTCTCTCAGTCTTGTACCAACGATGTTAATTGAAAGAACGAAGATTAAAGTTGTATTATCTTTTATAAAAGCGATCTCTTGTTATTTAATATACCAGGTTAATATTTTTTAAAAAGTACGCGTTTCATTTTTTTTAAATCTCACAATAATTACTCCTCTTATAGGTATTTTGTGAAAGAGGAGCAAATTATCTTAACCATCCTGTAACTCCGAAATGGTTAGGATGCCGCCTGCTCCCCTTGCCATACAATTTTTTTTGACTAGGTCACTACTATCCTCTCCTGTTTAGACCACCATTGACGAAACACCCTGTATAAATGGTACTATATGTATACATTTTTTTTTGAAAAATGTTCACGTTTCCGTCGCTGTAACTCGTTACAAATCAGACTTATAAAAAAAGTGTTTTTACAAAAAGTGTAGAGAACTTAGTCTTCTTCAAATTTACAATTGTACACTTTTGTCATATTCCCACTGTTCGAATTAAAATATTCACGTTAGGTATATGGTCTTTTTTCAAGAACTGTACTTTTTATTTCAATCAATACATATTGCTACGCGCGTGGCCTAAGTTCGTTATTTAAAACACAATATTTCGGATATAATTCAAAAGTTCTTTCTTTATTTAACTTTACTCTTTACTCTCACAAATTCACTAACAATTACCAAATCAACTCTTTAGTTATCGCTAGTACTGTACTTCTAATTATCGCAGTCCAAATAGTTTACTTCGTTCACTTCACTGTCTGAAAAAAGACTCTACAAATTATACTAGAACCTTCCGGCATATTCCGTCCTCCGAACCCAAGGTTTACTGCGATGTCACTAACCTAAAGTTGTTTCAATTTCCAACAGATGTCGCTTGTATCACTTTGTGGCGCGTAACAATGTTATAATTGTCATGTTAGCTTTGGAATATTTTTGATGTGTTGCTGTTGAGGTTATATTGTATTTTCTAATTCGCATAGATTGATACTGCTTGCTTCTTTAATCACTTGTGGAAACTGGACTACTTCTTGTGATCGACCGCTTAGGTTGAGATGGTTTGAAATGACTTGCCCGTCAGGACTAACGATGAGAATGTAAAATTTAGTAAGGAGGATACTAAATGAAAGCCGGCCGGGTGTATTTATAACTACAAAATTTATAGCTGCAGTGCATATAACAACCATTCGTTAGGAAGTTTTGATAGTGACTGTCTTGCTTACTTATTTCTCGTCTAAAAAAATCAGAAATATTTTTAAGCTTGGCTGTTACTACATTATACATGTGTATGGACACGACTAATACAATTCAATTATCAATTATTAATTTAAATTAAAAAAAGCGTGATTCTAAATTCAAGTAATTTTAATTTTCAACATCCTACCCCCGGCAAAATTACAACTCGAGTGGGTTTAATAACTGGACTGGTCTTTCAGCAGAGTCCCATCAACAAATCTCAGCTCGCAGGCTCTGACCAGACCATCTCGTCCAGATTTGTTTGACACTTCGTATTACTCATTTAATTTAGAGCTGAGATGCCCCTTGTTGACAAATCTGCTAGGTTATCCTTTCCGGAACAGTGCCCCAAACGACCTTGGTATGCTATCTTATTTCTTCAACTCGACGGGTAACGTAAGGCTTCCATTTTTTTGTATCGCTTCTGATCTAATTGCAAACTGATGTCTGAATCAGACCACATATGAGAATCCCCTGAGTCTGTCTTCAACGATCATATAATCTAGCTGCAATTAAAGCTGCCGTGAGCTCCAAGTTGGGTATTGTCAAGTCATTCGATTCACACAATTTTCATTGTGCTACTCTGCATTTAGCGTAATGAAAGGAAATGTTAACCCTCCCACCAGCATCTTTACTTTGTGGCGACATACGCTTTCGTTCCAGACCAAAATGTGGCTGGCGACATGACGCTTTCATTCCAGACCTTCCATCCGGCGCCCTCAAAAGCGCTGTAATTGCGGTAACCAAGTTTCAGTTCAAAAAACACTGCAACTCCTTGCTATTGACAGACGGGAATTAGCTAAGTAGGTTTTCGAATAATATTGTAAAAAAATATAATCCAATTGTTCAGTTCACTTTTCCTATCCTGTCAAAGAGGTACAAAAAATGTAAAAAAATTACAAAAAGAAAAAGGAATAAATTAATCATCTCGGAACAAGAATCTGACTTTATTTGAAGGACGCAAATATCTTAATTCTTGGAAGAACAAAAATAGCTGGAAGATTGGAACGAAGTTTCCACATCTACTTAAACTCGAAGGATCTAGTGCTGATTATTTTGTCCCCATTAAATAAACTTCATATTTCAGAATAGTTAGCATTCCAGCTCTACGGTCAGGTTAAACTGCGCCTTTCATGGTGACATACGGCTGCCGTTAGTCGACCGCCCAAAATGGACAAGAACATTTCATTATGAGGTCGTCCGCCTGAGAATCGCATCCCCGTATGTACGTATAAACTACGCTTGGTCCTCTCCGGCGGTCATAAGGATAATCGAAGGCGTGCGTTCACAACCCTAACATTCTTTCTTATTGGTATTTATACCGATCACCGTAGAACATAACTATCCTGTCGATATTCACGCAATACGACAGCTACCCGAGGAACATCATACTCACATCGTGTTGTACTATCTTATGGACAAACAAGAGAGTCTATAGTTTCCAGAGGTCTCGTGCTCATGACTTACCGTCATTCTATCCAGTCAGAAGAATCCTGTTCATCAATTTTAGGTCATCAAGGTACCTTCGACTCAGGCCATAAGGCGCAGTGGGACCATACCTACAATCTAACCTTGTCATAGGATTGGAGGCTGGAGATACAAATCACTAGAACCCCCAAATTGGTGATCCCGACGAAGAACATTAAGAAAAACCTTCACAACAAGGTACCCAAGGTTAGATAATTTAGTTATTTTTTTTTGCATTTACTACTACTCAAATATACATATATATATATACGCTCATAATTCTTTATATAAGTTTTTCTTCTTTTGCATTATATAAGACTACATTTAGATATCTCCGATTTTGTAAACTAACTGTCATCAGCAAGGCGTGGTGAATTATGGCTCGTCTTAGTTCATTTATTTTCGAACTCCTTTCGTGCATTAAGATTATTAAAGAAACAATAAAAACTGAATTGCGAGGAATCGTATGCAGATGTGTGTTGCTCCCTGATGGTGAAAGCAAAAATTTTTTTTTTTTAAATACGTTAGAAAATGAATGATAACCGCAGTGCAAACAGCGACCACCGGATGACAGGTTGGAATCTAACCATAGTCAATCCCCAAACACGTCTTTTTTGGCAACTGGAACTTTTTCAAGTACAATGCCCCAGCAGTATTAGGTGCTGTTTCTATCAAAGCACCACCATTTTGGAGACATATGTGGTTCCTCCAGCTTGAGGCACAGTTTGCATTGGCAGGTATTTCACAGTATAAAACTAAATTTTATCATGTAATAAGTGTCCCCGACGAAAATGCCATACGTATGGTCAGCGACATTGCTTCCGAGCCCCCGACTTCTAATAGTTTTGGCAGGCTGAAGGAGGCTTTAATTTCTAGACTTTCTGGGAGCGAGGATCAGAAAATTAAACAACTTTTATACGAGCTCCCACTCGGGGATTCACAACCATCTCAGCTGCTACGGGAAATGAGGGCCCTCAGTAAAGGCAAGTTAAGCAATGAGATCCTCACATCACTGTGGCTTCAACGCTTACCCCCACACTCGCAGGCGATATTAGCTTGCAACCCCGGTTCGCTTGACGATCTGGCAGCATGTGCAGATAATATCGCCGAAGTCAATCCGAGACAGGAGGTATTTTCAGTGCCCCCTCAACGGAAGTGCATCCCACATTAGATGACTTGGCACACAAGGTACACAGCCTTACAATTTTAGTCGAGATATCATTAGCTTCACAGCAAGCTTCACCAAAACATAGACAGTCTAGAACAGAATCTAGACATTGATCAAGCTCTCGGCACCAGACACCAACTCGTAATCCAGGATAGTGCTTGTACCACAAAAAGTTTGACGATAAAGCCAGAAAATGCATTCCTCCCTGCAATTTCAAAAACGGGAATCGAAATGCGGTATCCCATATTACCTCTTCTGGCGGAGAAGCCCCAAATTAAAATGCACTCTGCCTTTGACGACAGGTGGAAGTGCCGTAACCAATAGTCGTCTTTACATATTTGATAAGTCATCCCGAAAATATTTTTTGATAGATACGGGTGCAGTTGTGTCCGTCATCCCCAAAACTTCCCTCAATTGCAGGCCATACTCCAATTTGCAGCTCGTACCTGCAAACTCATCTCCGATCAACACTTTTGGAAAAAAAGACTTCTATCCCTGGATTTGGGTCTTCGAAGATCCTTTTCATGGCAGTTCATCATCGCAGACATCACTAAGCCCATTTTAGGTGCAGATTTCCTGGGTCATTACGGACTGTTAGTGGATATAAAGAAAAAGTCATTAATTGACCCACTCACTTCGTTGAAATCACCTGCTCAATGTGTCATAAGCCGGTCCACAAGTCTTTCTGTTCTCATTAACCCTCTTTCATCCGAAAAATTGGCACTTGCAAAAAAGCAGTTTGAATTTCTGTTAATTTCTGTCGCCCGTGAAACAGTCCTTGGTCCTCACCATTACTCCTTGTTAAAAAGAAAAATTGTGAATGGAGACCATGCGGTGACTATAGACGCCTAAACGCTTGTACTATCCCAGATCGATACCCGATCCCCCTGATCCATGATTTCGTCCATCACTTACAAAAGTGTGAATACTTTTCTACCCTAGACCTAAACAAGGCTTATCATCAAATACCTGTAGAACCGGAAGACATTCCAAAAACGGCCATTTTGTACTCCCTTTGGCCATTTCGAGTTTACCCGAATGACTTTTGGCTTATGTAATGCGGCACAGTCATTTCAGCGATTCATCCACACGGTCTTGCAGGAATTTACATTCTGTTTTGTTTATCTGGATGATATTTTAATCGCTTCCCAATCCCAGACCGAGCACCACAATATTTAAAACAAGTTGTCAAGCGACTACAAGAGTTTGGCCTTATTTTAAACGTAGATAAGTGCGTCTTTTTACAGCCGCAGGTTAAATTCTTGGGACATCTCGTCACAGCTCAAGGCAGTAAACCTTCCCCAGACAAAGTAGAAGCAATTTCAAATTTCAAACTCCCTGAAACCGTAAATCATTTACGACGTTTTTTGGGCATGTTGAATTTCTATCGTCGTTTTTTGCCATACGCAGCGGAACATCAAGCTGCCCTAAACAATTATCTGACCGGTTCCAAGAAGGATGGTTCCAGGCGAATCACCTGGACAGACCAAACCAAGGAAGCTTTCGAGGCAGTCAAAGCCCAACTGGCTCAAACAACCCTTTTAACATTTTCTATTGCAACAGCTGAGCTTTCCTTATGGGTAGACGCCTCAGACTCCGCTATCGGTGCAGCGATCCAACAAAAAGTTGATGACTTGTGGCAGCCACTAGGTTTCTTCTCCGTCAAATTTAATAGCGCACAACGAAACTATAGAACCTACGATAGAGAGCTTCTTGCAGCGTATAAAGGAATCAAGTATTTCAGATACCTATTAGAGGGTCGAACTTTCACACTTTACACCGACCACAAACCCTTTAGTAGTTTCTGATTAATGCTAGCCTCCAGTATAATCATTTGTAAATAGTTAAATTTTAGTCTTGTATTACATTTTCTGCTTTCACTATAAAAATTTCCTTATTAGTATTGATACTGTACATAGTGCTATCACTCTAACATGATTTGTTTGTATTCACTTCTTCCTTTTGGCTTCTATAGAGATTATATTTATGTATTTATTCAGTTGAATTTGCTTAGTACCGCTACCTCTTATCATTGTGAAAAATTTGGAATGTTCATTCTCTAAGCAGAAGCGGCAATAAATTGTTGCAAAGTACTCGGTGTTTTTTTTGTACCTTTATTGGTTTATTTCGCATGGTTAATCGCATAAATTCTTAAAAACTATTAGGAATCAACATATGGTCCTTCGTAACCGGATTTCGTTTTGCATATACTCAAGTTGTTGGAATTTCGGAAATATCGCAACATCAAATAAACCGGAAGAATTTTCAGTTTGATAAGAAGCATTCGCTGCAATTCCAGTTCGGTGAAAACGTACATACTTCAACCAATGAGGTAGCACGTCGTTTATAATCATATTTGCAACAACGGGCTGCACCGTAATCAATACCATCAGTTAAAACAAAAAGTTAACATGGCTGAGGAAGCTTTAAATAAACAAATCTCAGATTTGAAAGTCCAACGAGGAGTCATCAACGGGCAACAAACCAAATTAAAAACATACATACGTCGATGAAAAAGCTCCTGCTGCCAATATTTTTGAGCTTGGAACAAAGCTGGGTTTCTTAGAGACATATTTTACAAATTTTAATGCTATTCAATCAAGATTAGAATGCACTGATAACACCGAAGTATTGTCAACCGAGCGTGACAAATTTGAAGAGAATTACTTCCAAATAAAATCTGCGTTGCTTGGTTTCATCAATAGCAAAAAACCGCGCAATTCTGTCACAGTAGATAATATGACTCTTGAATCGATATCGGTTCAACCAAAGACAGTGGATAACATAGAAAAATTAAAATTACGATTTTTTTCGGGTGAGTTAATTGATTGGCTTGATTTCTGGTCAGTATTTCAAGTCTTGGTGCACAACAATGAAAAGTATACGGAAGAAGAAAAATTTCAACATCTTCGCAATTGTCTCGACGGTAATGCTAAGCACATAATAAAGGGTATGAATACTACAGCCAAAAATTACGATGAGGCTATTCAATTATTAAAAACAAGATATGACAATAAACGCTATGTCTTTCATGCACACATCAGTTCAATCCTTGAGTTGCAGAACATTACAAAACCTTCGGCCGAGAGTTTGACATTGTTGCTTGATAAAATGAAAGCACATTTGCGTTCGTTATTGACAATTGGAAAGAAAAAACAAATTGCTGACGGCTTACTGCTACATATTCTCATTTCCAAATTGGATTACACCACGCAAGCGAAATGGGAGGATGAAATAGCCAATCAAGGTCACAGATCAACTGATTCTACGCTAATATATCCTACATGGGAAGAATTCATCATTTTTCTCGAAAAAAGACTACAGACTCTTAAAATTTCTGCAAGGCTCGAAAGGGGAATCACATTCTTCCCCTTCTTCAAACAAATCATCGTGTAGTCAGTTTAAACCAAGGCAGAAATTTGGAGGACAATCTAGTACGACATTCGTAGCATCAATTCCTTCCACGACATCATGCGTATTCTGTCTTCAACCAGAACACTCGCCATTCCGTTGTCAGAAATTGCAAGGTATGTCAACAACATCACGGTTCAATGAAGTTAAGCGCATGAAGTTATGCATCAACTGCCTCAAGGGTGGACATTCCGTACGTTCTTGCAAATAAATCAACATATGTCAAAAATGCTCTGGAAATCATCACACTCTACTGCACATTAATCCAGCAAGCTCAGCTCAGTCTCACGAAGTAATAAATTTAGCTCATCATCAGCACAAGTTCACTCTTTGGCTGAAAATCCATCTCTCGAGGCGAACCCACACAATTCCATCGCAATTGTTATGTCAAATTCTTCAGGTAAATATGACAATAATATTACATATTCATTAAAACCACAGTGCTTCCCACTGCTTTAATATATGCCATGGACGCTAACAATAAACACGTCAACGGTAGAGCACTACTGGACTCTGCCTCTCAGTCAAATTTCATTTCCGAAAACTTTGCACAGAGACTCGGACTTGCAAGACAACCAGCAAACTCCTCAATTGCAGGAATTGGAGATGTTAGTACGCAAGTTAAACACGAGACCCGCAATTTCAATCAAATCACGTGAAAACAATTTTATTTCAAATTTTATGGCATTTATCTTACCTAGCATAACAGGAAAGCAACCAGGCTATCGCATATCAGTTGACGACTTCACCATACCGGCAAATATAAATCTAGCGGACCCATTCTTTCACGAGCTTAAGCCTATCGATATTCTAATTGGGGCAGAGTTGTTCTTTAGCTTACTCTGCGCAGGACAGATAAAACTCAAGCCAGAATTGCCTATACTTCAAAAAACTGTCTTCGGATGGATTGTCTCCGGCAATATAATTGAGCCAATTCAACACAGTCTTTATACCAAAGCAGATCAAACTCCGTATGATGACAACCTTGCCACTCTACTAAAATTTTTTGGGAAGTTGAAAATGTATTATTGCCAATGCATACCTACAGTTCTGAGGAACTTCCTTGCGCGGAAAATTTCGAGAAGACAACAGAACGCTCCATGTCAGGACAATATGTAGTCAGACTGCCCTTGCGGCAAGACCCAGCAATTTTGGGAGAATCTTATTCAACTGCCCTGAAACGACTTCAATCTATGGAACGCAAGTTAATGTCTAATCCAACTCTCAAGGCTGACTACATTGAATTCTTGGATGAATATGAAGAATTGCATCATATGGAAGAACTACCCAAAACTCAGTGTATCAATTCATTGCACTTTCTACCTCACCATTGTGTGGTTAAGAACGATGCCACCAGCACTCGCGTTCGTGTTGTGTTTGATGGCTCCTGTCCCACTAGGGGAAACTTGCATAAGTCTCTAAACGACATTGTAATGAAAGGACCTACCGTTCAAGATGATTTATTTTCTATCATTCTACGTTTTCGACTGCATCGCTTTGTTATCACTGCCGACATTGTTAAGATGTATCGACAGGTTCTTGTACATCCAGATTACAGATGGTTGCAATGTATTTTATGGCGCAAGAGCCCAGCAGATGAAATAAAGGTTTATCTGCTTCCCACTGTAACATATGGAACATCACCAGCAGCATACCTAGCAACTCGTGGTCTCAACCAATGCGCACATGATGGTGCCTCCAATTTTCCTTATGCCGCGGAACGTGTGCTCAGAGATTTCTATGTCGATAATCTGATGACTGGCGCAGATACCAAAGAAGAGTTGCAACTTACTAAAAGGGAAATTTCAGAAATGCTGGCATCTTGTCATTTTCCTCTAAAGAAATGGTGTTCCAGCTTACCCGAGATTTTAGAAGACGTTCCAGCTCAAGACAAGGAGAAACATTTTCAATTAGATAACAATGATTTTATAAAGGCCCTTGGTTTGATTTGGGATCCCACAATGGACTACTTCGTCTTTTATTCTAATACTCAGCACCATACGAAGGTAAATAAGAGAGTAGTTCTATCGGAGATCGCCAGATTTTTCGACCCATTAGGGCTTATAAATCCTATAGTGGTTTCCGCTAAAATTTTCATGCAATTCTTGTGGAAGCTGCAACTTAATTGGGATGAAAGTTTACCTCAAGAACTTCAAACCCAGTGGTGTCAGTTTAGATTACAACTCAATGAGATCAGCAAAATCAAATTTCCTCGGTACGTCGCATTACCAAACTCTGAAGTGCAACTCCACGGATTTGTGGATGCCAACGAAAAGGCATATGGGGCTTGCATTTATAATCGCTGCAAGGACATGCAAAATAACGTAAGCATCAATCTACTCTGCGCTAAATCAAAGGTTGCTCCAATTCGCACCATATCTCACCCCCGTCTGGAGCTATGCGCTGCCTTGTTACTAGCCGAGCTACTACAAAAAACAAGGGCTACATTGAAAACTCCAGGTATTGAATCATTCTGTTGGACTGACTCGAGTATAGCACTGGGTTGGATTCGCTCCCCATCATTTCAGTGGGAAACCTTCGTATCTAATCGTGTCTCAAAAATTCAACAGCTCACTGAAGGAAGCAGCTGGAATCATATTCCAACACATCTCAATCCAGCTGACTTGGTCTCCAGAGGAGCACTTCCAAATGACTTGCAATTGTCCACACTATGGTTTCATGGTCCGCAATTTCTCAGGTCTTCGTATTCATTATGGCCAAAGCAACCTGGTAACCTTACATTAAATCTACCCGAAATGAAAAAACAGTGCTTTTCCTTCACGTCCTCCAAACAATGCGCTGATCTTATAAAGGACAACAAATTTATTAATTGTTACCATCGATTACTGTTGGTTTTTGTTTGCGTTCGCCGATATATGACAAAAAACATACATGACATCAAGCAGCCCGCGTCGATCTCTCCTGAAGAGTTAGACGCTGCATTAAAATCCATCATACGAAATATTCAAAGGACTTACTTCGACGAGGATTACAAGCGCCTACAACTAGAAGGGAACGTGAGTATTAGCAGCAGACTAAAGCAATTATTGCCGTTTATAGATGACCATGGACTATTACGTGTTGGAGGTCGCATCAAGAACGCCCCAGTATCGTTTGATGCCAAGCATCAAATGCTTCCGCCTCATTCACATCCATTCACCCGGGAGCTAATTCTTCACTATCACCTTAAGAATTTACATGCTGGCTGCCAAACCTTGTTAAATATCATCAGACAACGTTTTTGGGTCGCAAACTTGAAAAACACTATTCGCCATGTCATTCATCGATGCATTATCTGTTTTTCGGTGTCGTCCTGTGTTTGCTGAACAACTACTGGGAAACTTACCTGTCGATCGATTACACGCACAAAGAGCCTTTACCATCACAGGCCTAGACAACTGTGGACCTGTATATGTATCATCGAGGCCGACCACCATCAAAGGCATACATAGCACTATTTATATGTTTCGTAACAAAGGCAACACATCTGGAGCTGGTAACCTTTCTCACTACGAGTGCCTTTCTATTGGCTCTAAGACGCTTCATAGCTAGACGAGGAAAATGCTCAAAAATATATTCAGATAATGCCACCAATTTTGTAGGTGCAAAAAACGAATTATATCAGTTAAGGGAACTCTTTCTAAGTGAACCTCACAACGACATCGTAAGAAGTATGTGTCTACAAGATGGAATAGAGTGGTCTTTCATACCACCACGCTCGCCGCACTGCGGAGGACTGTGGGAATCGGCAGTCAAGATAGCCAAAGGCCATTTACTGAAAACAGTTCGCAATCAAAATCTAACCTTCAAAGAGATGTATACAATTTGCCAAATTGAAGCAATAATGAACTCCAGGCCAATATCACCCACCTCAAGCGACCCAACTGACCTGATACCGCTTTCTCCTGGGCACTTTCTTATAGGATGCCCAGTTGTTGCATTGAACGAACCAAACCCCAAGGGGACTACATTCAGTCCACATAAGCGATACAAGTTGATTGAGTCAATGCAGCAGCACTTTTGGACTAGGTTTTATAAGGAATATATAAACACCTTGCAGCAGAGGACAAAATGGCAAAGAAAATCGAGTAATGTCGAAATTTGTGATTTGGTCCTACTGAAGGTAGATGCCGTGTCTAGCTTAAAATGACCTGTTGGTCGAGTAGTTGAAATTCATACTGGGCGTGATGAACAGGTTCGAGTAGTTCGATCAAAACAGTATCTGGAATCTACAAGCGAGCAATTACTCAAGTTTGTCTATTGCCATCGGACTCAGGAGATCCTTCTTGAAAGGAAAGGTAGTCCTTTCAAAGTGGCCGGCGTAGTAGTTGCTGATTAATGCTAGCCTCCAGTATAATCATTTATAAATAGTTAAATTTAAGTCTTGTATTACATTTTCTGCTTTCACCGTAAAAATTTCCTTATTAGTATGATACTGTACATAGTGCTATCACTCTAACATGATTTGTTTGTATTCAATTCTTCGTTTTGGCTTCTATAGAGATTATATTTATGTATTTATTCAGTTGAATTTGCTTAGTACCGCTACCTCTTATCATTGTGAAAAACTTGAAATGTTCATTCTCTAAGTAGAAGCGACAATAAATTGTTGGATTGCAAAGTACTCGGTGTTTTTTTTTTGTACCTTTATTGGTTTATTTCGCATGGTTAATCGCATAAATTCTTAAAAACTATTAGAAATCAACATATGGTCCTTCGTAACCGGATTTCGTTTTGCATATACTCAAGTTGTTGGAATTTCGGAAATATCGCAACATCAAATAAACCGGAAGAATTTTCAGTTTGATAAGAATCAACGCCATTGATATACGCTTCTAGACAGAATCCCGAAAAGGCTTCACCTCGGCAGCTAAGACATTTGGACCTTATCGGGCAGTTCACTACGGACATCAGACATGTGTCAGGAAAGGACAATGTCGTAGCTGATGCGCAGAACTTACCCAAAATTCACAGTTTAAATTCAAGAATTTCCCAATTTTCGGAACGAATAAAGAATTATCCTGTGAAATTTGTAACAAAGGAATCAGACCTTTTATCCCAAAGGATTTTAGGGTCCAAGTTTTTAACTCTATACACAATTTGTCCCATCTAGGTATCCGAACAACGAATAAAATGGTCACTGCCTGGTATTTTTGGCCCCCCATTAACAAGGATATTAATATCTGGGCACGTTCTTGCTTACCTTGTCAACGGAGCAAGGTTTCAAGGCATTATAGAAATACGATAGGGACATTCCAAGACTGCTCGCACCGCTTCCAAACCGTTCATATCGACATAGTAGGACCTTTACCTCCCTCACAGGGTTTTAGGTACTGTCTCACGGTTATTGATAGATATAAGCGATGGCCTGAAGCAGTCCCATTAACCTATATTACTGCGGAAACGATTGCAGGAGCACTCTGTGAAGTGTGGATCTCTCGCTTCGGGGTGCCTCGAACAATTATTACAGATCGAGGGGCACAATTTGAATCTACATAATTCGCAGAACTTTCTAAATTACTAGGTTTCACTAGAAACCGTACGACAGCCTATCACCCACAGGCTAACGGGTTTTTAAAACGATGCCATCGGACGCTAAAAGCAGCGCTCATGTCATACCAAAAGAAATCATGGTCAAAGATTCTTCCGCTAGTCTTACTGGGATTGAGAACCACATTCCGCGAAGAATTCCTTACTACTCCTGCCGAGCTCGTCTACGGCGAAAGCTTGCGTATCCGGGCCGATTTTTTACAAAATTCGCAGTTTCAACCTCAAAATCAATTTGTTATTGCGGTGCGCAATTCCTTTGCGGATATCAGACCCGTTCCACCATCTAACCACTCTCGTCAAGCTACCTTCATATTCAAGGAACTTGACAAGTGCTCACATGCTTTTATAAGAACAGACGCTGATCGAACGTGACTTCAACCCCTCACGAAGGCCCATTTAAAATTCTAAAACGTGCCGAGAGTTTTTTCCTTCTGAGTATTAAAAATAGGGTAAGTAACGTTTCTATCAACCGCCAAAAACCTTATTTTGGAGACCGTGAATCGGTTGACCGGAATCCGGATTACGTAACTGCGCCAAACTCTAGACACAATACTCAATCATCCGACTCCATTCAGGCAGCGCCTGAAGATTTCAACAAACAGACAGATCCATACACTTCCACTAGTGTGACGTCTCCGTCGAGGGCAGCGACGCGGAGTATAAGATTTCTACCTGACGGTTGTACCGTAATTCCAGTCCGAACCACCCGAGCTGAACGAACCACAAAACCTCCTAATCACCTTCAGTATCGCTAAAACCCAAGGGTTTTGCTGGCAGGGGAATAGATGTGTCGACATGACGCTTTCGTTCCAGACCAAAATGTGGCGACATGACGTTTTCATTCCAGACCTTCCATGCGGCGCCCTTAAAAACGCTGTAATTGCGATAACCAAGTTTCAGTTCAAAAAACAGTGTGATTCCTTGCTATTGACAGACGGGAATTAGCTAAGTAGGTTTTCGAATAATATTGTAAAAAAATATAATCCAATTGTTCAGTTCACTTTTCCTATCCTGTCAAAGAGGTACAAAAAAATGTAAAAAAATTATAAAAAGAAAAAGGAATAAACTAATCATCTCGGAACAAGAATCTGACTTCATTTGAAGGACACAAATATCTTAATTCTTGGAAGAACAAAAATAGCTGGAAGATTGGAACGAAGTTTCCACATCTACTTAAACTCGAAGGATCTAGTGCTGATTATTATGTCCCCATTAAATAAACTTCATATTTCAGAATAGTTAGCATTCCAGCTCTACGGTCAGGTTGAACTGCGCCTTTCATGGTGACATACGGCTGCCGTTAGTCGACCGCCCAAAGTGGACAAGAAGATTTCATTATGAGGTCGTCCGCCTGAGAATCGCATCCCCGTATGTACGTATAAACTACGCTTGGTCCTCTCCGGCGGTCATACGAATAATCGAAGGCGTGCTTTCACAACCCTAACATTCTTTCTTATTGGTGTTTATACCGATCACCGTAGAACATAACTATCCTGTCGATATTCACGCAATACGACAGCTACCCGAGGAACGTCATACTCACATCGTGTTGTACTATCTTATGGACAGACAAGAGAGTCTATAGTTTCCAGAGGTCTCGCGCTCATGTCTTACCATCATTCTATCCAGTCAGAAGAATCCTGTTCATCAATTTTACGTCATCAAGGTACCTTCGACTCAGGCCATAAGGCGCACTGGGACCATACCTACAATCTAACCTTGTCATCGGACTGAAGGCTGGAGATACAAATCACTAGAACCTCCAAAACTTCTTACAAACGCAACGGCTCCGTAGGCATCCGGACTCGCATCAGCAAAAATATTTACTTTACAAATTATATCGCTATCTGAAATATATCTTGGAATTGTAAAATTTTTAAGTTCGAGAAAGTCTCTTAATATATGATTCCACTCAATCATGCAACTATTCTCCAGAGGTTCGTCCCAGTTCAATTTCATACGATAAATTTTTTAAAATATAATTTTCAGTCAAATAACGGCTGGTCCGAGCATATCAAGAAGGTGAAATATTCTGGCAATTACCATGAGCATATTTCGTTTTGTTCCTTCTCGTCCACCTTGCTTATTTATGAATTTTCCACAGCTTGCATATCAACCGATAATTCGTCACTGATAACACACCACACTAGACCCAGAACCTCTTGGGCTGCTACAGTACTGTTCGTTACAAACAGGCATCGTATCACTTCGCACTTCGAGTTCCACTTCCGCAGGTTCATAGAAGCTCTATCCATAATGTTTAAAGATTCGTGGTATAACTTGATTCCGCTATTTACCTCCGTAGTACCCAAAACAAGATCATCCATGCAGAAAGATTCTGAAAGAAGTCGAGAAGTGTCAGGATATCTACCATTCTCAGAATCCAGATGCGTGCGCAATGTAGCCGATAGGAGGAGTGGGCTTGAGGTCACGCCAAACGTCAATCTTGTCATGCGATGTATCTGGTAGCAGGGGGTTCCATCGGAAATCCATATAAATCGATGGCTGTCTCTGTCATTTTCTGTTGGTGCAATTTGCCGACCATTCCCACTTTTCACCATCGAAAATTTAGCAAGATCTTCAGGATATCTGGCGATAAATTGGAAACAGTATGGAACTGATTGTTTAAAGAAGGCATACCTTCCGTTTATGCAGAAGCGTCGAAGACAATGCGTAAATGTGTAGTAGAGCTTTCTTCCTTATATACGGGTCTATGAGGCAGACAAAAAATCTGGGCATCATCCCTTTCATGACACACAGGTTCAGCAAAACCAACTGAGGTAAACTCTTTCATAGTAGCGTCATAATCTTGAAGCCGGCCAGGCACACAACTCAGTCCTCTCATAAGAGACCTAAAACGAGATAAAGCCAATTCGATGTTATTATGCAGTAGAACGTTAGCTCGCTATGGTATTTGAACTTCAGATTTTTGAGCATCACTTTTTATTCCTAAAATATCAAGGCTCCACAAATTTGTGAGACTTTGTTCTATATTAAATGCACAAAATTATTTATTCGAAAGCTTACTTACAATGCCCACTTTTTCACCTTCTAATCTGTCAACACTTGCCTCTGCAGGACCTTGCAATGTCCATCCAACTGAATCCATTGAACTGGTGCTAATCTCCTGGTAATGCGCTTATGACGTCCCGTAACCACCTTCCGATAATAATCGGCTGCAATCAATAAACTTAATCCATCTTCACGCCCAAATTTATCGATGGAAATATCAGCAAACGTCAAACCCTTCATTTTCGGAATGTCATTCTTCTGCGAAATTAACTCATCCTCGCATATATTTGCTACAATGACTGCATAAATTTTCAAATACTTGTGGTCATGCTGACTATTTAAAATAACCTTCACCAGATTGAGTTTCTTACTAGGAGGCAATTCATTTGGTCCAAACGGTAGTACTCTCATTCGTTCAGTTTCAACTACTTCCAAATTCAGTTTTTTTCCAACATGCTCTTTTAAAAAGGTGTGCTAACTACCACCGTCAATAATAATTCGCGCAAGCACCGAATTAGTTTTGTGCCAAAACAAATACCGAGGCCCTCTGTAGATATACTGAACTACGAAGCTCTTCGCTGTTGTTGTATGCACACAAATTTAAAACAGGCCGCACCTCCAAATTGCTTTCAGCAATTATCAACTGCGACGACCTTGCGTTCTCACTACCATCTGCACGATTTAGTGCTTTCGCGTCACCTTTTGGCTTCAATTTGTATTTCGGATCACAAAAAGAAGTAGGATGATTACCATTACATTTACCGCACAAAATCCACTTTGCGCGACAAAATCTCCTCTCTCTCTCTCTAAATCACTTAAAAATCGAGCCTCCCTTCTCAACAAATCTTTCATGTTATCCAAATTGGCCTGCTGGTCGCATTCCCTACTGATATGACTAGTAGCCTTGCAGAACAGACACATATTATTGTTATTGGTATTCGAAATCATCAATCCAGTTGCAGTCGACTGCAACGAGGTAGCCTTGTATGTGTTAGTAGAATTTCTGTTATCAGCACCAGCACGCTCAAGCGCATCCACTTTTTTTTCAAAAACTTTAGAATGTTCTTGACAGAGCATCGCCTTCAAATATGACTATGCTACTAGCCGACGAAACTATAGCGTTGGGTAGACACTTTAGGAGGTTTTTAACATGACGTATTAATGGCTCGTTGGTACACTTAAAGCAGTGAGCGATCGAATACAAGCCGTTATGGTATTATAGAGACTATACAAAGAAAACATCTGCTTTTGATTGCACTGGCCTTACTGCAAGCAACTGTTGCATTATTTTATCCACTAGCATGTCCTGATCGTTGTATTCTTCCAAAAGCATAGATATTGCGGCATCATAACACTCAGATGGAATAAACCCCGCTATTGTTCGCTTCGCTTTCCCAGTTAGAGACATCTCTAAATAATTAAATTTATCAACTCCAGTTAATGATGAGTCTTCGTGTACCACTGTCCGGAACAGCTGCCAGAAGGGAATACACTCGTTTGTGCCACCGCTGAAATTCCTAAGCTGTAGTTTCTGGAGCTTCGCACTACTTGATGATTTCTTTTCAGATGTATTGATTGCTGCAGTTAGACGAACATTCGCGAACGGTCTTTGTTTGTGCTTGACCTTTTTCATCCGCACACTTAATTTTGCTAATACACCGACAGCTGGATCTTCATATTCAGCAATCTTATCAAGCTTTTTATCTAATTCTTCAGCAAATTCCTGTTTCGTACTTCATCGTTAGCGACACCAAGGCACGCATGCGTGGCAGACAGCCTCCGAATGCACGCGGTTAAGTTTTCTTCGATTTCATCGAACATTTCAACATTGTCCTGCTTCACTCGCGCTTCATTTGATTGGAGATATTCAGTAGCACTTTTCGCGATTTTGGTCACTTGACCACGAAAGGGAGCACGCGTCGTTAGCTCCATTACTAAGAACGTAACAATCACAAATTTTGTTATTTCGTTTCCGCTATTAACGTAAATTTCCGCAATATCGATATGAAATCCCGTCGCGGGTTTCGGCACCAAAAAAAGTTTAGTAAGGAGGATCCTAAATGAAAGTCGGCCGGGTTGATTTACAACAACAAAATTTATTGCTGAAATATATATAACAACCATTCGCGAGGGAGTTTTGATAGTGACTGACTTGCTTACTTACTCTTTGACTAAAAAATTCACAAATATTGTCAAGCTTGGCTATTTCTACATTAAACATGTGTATGGATACGACTAATACAATTCAATTATCAATTATTAATTTAAATTAAATAAAGCGTGATTCTAAATGCAAGTAATTTTAATTTTCAACAGAGTGTATGTTTCCCGATAGTTTGTTGTTAGAGCTGATATATAGTGTAGGACGCTTGATCATACAATTAGGGCGAAGTTCAATGATCCGACTGGCATTCAAGGATATGGAGCGAGTAGTTTCTTCACAAACTACGTCGAAATGAGTCTCTTCATCCATTATGTATGTCCAGGTTCCTGGTGCGTTGAGTTTGATACATGCGCTTTCTGGTTGCTTACTTCTCAATTGACAACCGACGCACAACGACTTTGATTTGACTTCAATGTAAATATCGGCTGGTTTAGGTTACAGATTAGTTGAGTGTTTGTTTGATGTAAGCACGTTCATAGTTCCTCTTGGGTTATAGGGCTGTAGCGATCTCGATGTCGATCAATCACCAGATATGCTGTTGAAGGTTGAACATATACGTGATTGTTTTTATGAACTGTTGTATAATTATTTCCTCATTTAGCGAAGATTAATGTCAAAACGTTTTTCTAAATGTTTTCTTGTTACAAATTAACTCATATGTAAGTTTCTTTGCAATCGTAACAATTGCAAAGATAAATAACATAAAAGCATTTTACGTGCACTGATCAATGCCTGCTCAGCATAAATAAAAAATGACCTAGTGGCTGATCAGAATTTATTGCAGAATGACTTACCATCGCAATAATGACATACTTCGCAGGTAAACAACGCGAAGTAGGAAATAAAAATAAACTTGTTTGGAAAAATCAAAAAATCTGGGACAGAAATTACGCGTACGCGATTCTGCATTTTTTTTAATAAACTGATTAATATCGAGTGCAGTAGAATATGTTGAGTTACCTGTGAGTCATGGGAGCAAGCAGAGCTAGTTTTTACCAATAGGGTGATACGGATTAATTAAGTTTTTAGTCGAAACAATAGTTTCATGTGTATAATTGTTTCGAGAGTTATAAAGTAAAAAAATTACTAGAGAAATAAAAAGTGAAATTTGATTTGTGTAATTACAACAAACATAAAAAGTTGAACTGTGGGACTTGAGTTGTGTTTCCATATTTCCATACAAATACTCGGTTTTGATTAATTCGGCCTTTGTAAATCATAGTTAAAGCCCACACATCCCTTTTTCTCTCGGTGTACAAAAACAAAAACCACATTTGGCGCACCCGGTAGGATTCGGAAAAATTAGATAGCGTTGTATCATTTAATAATACTGATACTGGTATTAGAAAAGCTATATCCGAATCCAAACCTACTTTAATGCAAGAACGAGGCTCACTACGACCTACGAAAGGCAATAGAAGGCAAAAGTATGTAAAAGTTACAGTATAAAAAGGAAATAGAGCAGCCAGTAGTCTATAAAAAGATACAAATTGAGAAAAAACTGAAGAAGTAAAAGCTGTCCACGAATAGAGCATCAAGCAGCCAATTGACACGCAAAAAACCGAAGAAGAATTCAAAATTGTCAAGAAATAGAGCATCCAGCATCCTATTAAAATTCAGTATGCACTATATCGTATCTTGTATTTATTATTACTTATACCATATCATATAAAGTTTTTATGGCAACGAAAGATTACATATGATTATTTTCGGAGATTCGTAACATAAAAAGTATTTTCGAGCATGTAGCTAATAGTAGCTGATGAGTTACGGAATCAGTGATATTTTTTTTTTGAGCTTATAACAACATCATCTTATCGAAAAACATTTTTTTGACAGTTTCCCACGCTTTCCCACCTATAGAGGAACGCCCGCAACAATTCGCACGTTTGGACTATTTCTAAAGCAAACAATGAACACCTCAATCCTCACCACGAAGCAGGAAGGAAGATACTCACCACGAAGAAAACACTAAGTTTGCCCCCCCCCCCCGGGAGAAGCCCTCGTCAGCAAACCCGCAATGGCTATTCAAATGACGTCGGAGCAATTCCAACAGTTAATTGCCACCTTACGGACGGAAAATATGACACCAGTGGCAGCCAGCCACAATAGAAATTTCTCCAATTGCTCCACCCGTTTTAACGGAATACGTTCCAGAGCAAAAGCAGAAGAATTTATCGCAGCAGCAACAGTATACAAGGAAGTCGAAAGTATAACCGATGCCAGTGCTATAGTCGGACTTCCCTTCCTACTGCAAAACATCGCAGCTACTTGGTGGCAAAGCATCAAGACCGAAGCGACAACCTGGGAACAGGCGTCAAATCTACTACGAAACGCTTTTGCACCCCAGAAAGCGACTTATCAGGTCTACATGGAGATTTTTGAAGCTAAGCAGCACGATGACATGCCAACAGATCTGTTTGTATGTGGAAAACGAGCCCTCCTATCGGAACTTCCACCCAACTCTCATACCGTGTCTCGCAACAAAGTCAACACATTTGCTGAACTATTAGAACAAGCCAGAATAGTCGAGAGGAACAGCCATGAAAAACACGCGGGAAAGAAGACTGAGTGCGCCCGAAGCATCCAGAGCAGCCAAACTACAAAAAAACTTAAATGCGAGTTTTGCAATAGCGTTGGACACAACAAAGAGGTCTATCGCAAACGACAAGGCACCCTTAAAAATCCACCAACGGGAACCAGAACATCCAGACAAGCCGGAATCACTTGTTACGGTTCTGGCTGAGCTGGCGCAGTCCGTAGCCAGCGCCCAAGATGCAACAAGCCTGCAGAGCCGGAAAATGTAAAGTTCTGCTCCATTGAAACCAAAGGCATCCAGCTCCGCTACCGACCGGTAGTAGAAAAATACGTAAACGGCATCCTGGGAAGCAGTTTCATCGATCCAGCAGCCAGAGTGAGCGTGGCCAGCTCACAACTATACCAACAGCTTATAAGACAAGGATGCAACTTTCAAACTCCCAAAACGAATATCATTCTGGCTGACGGCATCAGAAGACTCCAAGATGTCTTCTTAGTAGAAACTAACATCCGTTTAAAGGAACGAGAATTTGCACTCACATTCATGGTGTTACCCACACCCACGGACAACAGAGTACTCTTAGGAGTCGACTTCATAGAAGACGCCAACATCGTTATCAATTTACCACAAAGATTTTGGTACTTTGGTGACAACTCCAAAAAAAAGTTCGACCTTTGGCAGAAAGAAGACAAGAATATCCATATAATCCAAACAACCGACGTTTTATCTCGACCAGTGACACTGGAAATTCCTTACGATGTCCCCAACATCTTCGACTCACCATACACTCGCCTGGGCATAAGACTGCCCACTCCAGGAAGTCCGATTGCGGACACACACAAGAAGAAGCGAACAGGAGGTTTCTCTAAGCTCTCCATGGCTAGAAACTTCGATGACATCGAGATAGCCGAATTCAGTACCCAAGGCCCATCTCTACAAAGCAATGATGCTCCCAGTCTCACCAGTACAGAGCGCTCTCAGCTTGATAAATTAGTTGATGACAGAACCGATTTATTCGTTTCAAGAGAACCACCAGCCAATTTCGTCGAGCACCACATAAACAAGGGAAAGAGTCAACCCATTGCAACACCACCATACAGGCTAACCCGGCAGAAAAAGGAGGTTCTTAGGCAAGAGCTATCAAATATGATAGATGACGAAATAGTAGAAGAATGTGAATCAGCCTGGGCGGCACCCGTAGTGATGGTCCCCAAAAAAGACGGTTCAGCCCGAGTTTGCGTTGACTATCGGAATCTTAACGCAGCAAATATACCTGACACCTATCCACTACTCAGAATTGATCTCCTCCTACATTCAGCAGAGAGTACAAAGTACATGTCAACCATTGACCTGTACGCCGGATACTGGCAGATAAAAGTACGAGACAAAGATAAATATAAAACCGCACTCATCAAACCATTAGGACTATACAGATTTAGAAGGATTCCTTTCGGACTAAGTAATGCGGCAGCCACCTTCCAAAGAATGATGACCCGCCTCCAAACAAAGTGTAGCAGTGTAAAAAGTCTTGCGTACCTAGACGATCTCCTAATCCTATCATCATCATTCGAACAACATTTAAAGAACCTAGAGGAAGTGTTCGATATACTGAGGAAGTCTCAACTACGAACCAGACGAAGATGGACGCAATATTAGACAGGCAGCCACCAAAGAACCTGAAACAGTTGATAACTTTTCTTCAGACGTGTTCATGGTACCGTCGCTTTGTGCCCAATTTCGCAGAAGTGGCGAAACCTCTATCATCTCTTTAACAAAGAAGAACGTTCAATGGGAATGGTCGCGAAGTCAACAGGTTGCTTTCGATGAGCTAAAAAGACGCCTAATATCTTCACCAATACAGCTACGCAATCGGCGCAGCCCTATTGCAAGGGGAGGGTACTGACGAGAGGCCCGTAGAATACGCAAACAGGTTGTTAACTCCTGCAGAGACGAACTACAGCACAACTGAGAGGGAAGCCTTAGCAGTCGTTTGGGCCGTCACTAAATTCCGTGGATACATAGAGGGAAGCAAAGTGATGATAGCAACTTATCACCAGCCATTAAAGTGGTTGATGTCCTTAAAGTCACCATCCGGACGACTCCCGGGATGGGCGTTAAGCCTTCAACCCTACAACCTCGAGATAAAATACCCACCTGGTAAAGTGAATGTCGTCGCTGATACATTGTCACGGCCTCCGCAAGATGCGCAACCTAACACCTAAACTACGGAAGCTGCAAGTGTGGAGATTAACATACCACGTCGTACTGCTAAAAATATCAGGGAAGAGCAGCTCAAGGACCCCGGGCTATCAAAAATCATCGGTTGCTTCGAGAAAAGTCCTCCAGACGAAGACTACGCTAGGTGGACATCCAAAGGATATATGACGAGCAACGGAGTTTTGAATATATACTCGCCTCATACAGAAACCGAAGACGCCCCACTGGTGGTACCCGCACATGAACACGAAAGCATATTGCAAGCCTTTCATGACGCTTCAACGGCTGGTCACTATGGCGTCGAGCGAACCATCCAACGTCTCGCAGACAACTATTACTGGACGGGGATGCGCAACTATATAAGCCAATTTAAAGCCATCAGGACTACTACAATCACATCCACCAAATCAACGTTTCGAAGCACTATCCATAGACTTATTCGGCCCGCTACCCAAAACCCGAAATGGAAACAAGTGGATAGTGATTGTCGAAGACCTAGCCAGTAGATGGGTGGAACTTTTCCCCCTTAAGGAATCTACTGCAACAGCTTGCGGAATTACTCTCGTTTCAGAAGTGTTTCTTTGCTATGGCGTGCCCAGGCGAAATATAAGTGACAATGGCATGCAATTTGTTAGCGCCATCATGCAGCACATCGTCCATTGTTTCAACATCAAACAATATTTTACGCCAGTCTACCATCCAGAAGGGAACCCCGTCGAACATAAAAATCGTGACCTAAAGGCAAGGTTAAGCATATTAGTTGGGGACGAGCACAGCAGCTGGGATGAAAAACTACCATCAGCTAGGTTCGCTATGAACATGGCAAAATGTCAAGGAACCGGTTACTCTGCAGCTTATCTTACTTTCGGTAGAGAGCTTAGCACAACCCAAGAAGTCATCCACAATATCTCACACGTGGCGATATCAGGAAGTTTTATAGAAGAGGTAACGCCCTATCTACAACGCCTCGCAGCAAGCCTAAAGGATGCTAAAAAAAAACAGACAAAGAGCAGGACAGACGGAAGACTTACGCTGACGCAAAACGACGTCCCGGACCAAACTTCCACCCAGGAGATCTCGTTTGGGTTACGGTCCAAGGCCGAAGTCTAGCAGTACGCGGCATAACAGCAAAATTCTTCCCCAAAAGGGACGGTCCTTATGTCGTCTTGAATAAAAAGGGGCCAACTAGCTATGAGATCGCCTCCAGGGAGGATCCTAGAAACATCCTCGGCACCCGCCATTTATCTGCACTCACCCAATACCTAGAAGGTCTAGGAGTGCGCACGACCCCCGTTCGCCCTATACGTAAAAGAGGACGCCCGCAGAAGAAGTAAGAGCCCCCATATCAACAATATCCTGCCTCCTCATAGGGACGAACCTCGAAGACAGAAAGGCAGACTATAACAACATCATCCTATCGAACAACATCTATTTGACAATTTCCCACGCTTGAATAATATCTCAAAAAACCTATAGAGGAAAGCCCGCAACAATTCGCACGCTTAGACTACTTCTTAAGCGAACAATGAACACCTGCACCAACTTCTCACGCTTGGAACACTATCAAGCATGAGTGGATGTCAAACGCGTGCAAGGAATCTCACGCATCTGATATTTTATGTGGCGTAGCTTTCCCGTGGCCCGGATATAAAAAGCGAGTGGTCGACCGGATTAAATCATTCATTTCTGAACATTCGATCTAGGGTCTTCTCTAAGGATAAGAATAAAAGTGTTATTTTAAAATTAATAAAAGTTTACTAACATAACAATTTCTTTTAGCTAAGAGTTTTTATTTGTGCTTTCGCTACAAGCTCCAATTTATATATACATATATTATAAGTTAAATTTTCTTAAACTTTCGTTGATAACTGTGTTTGAAGGTACTCTGCGGTAATTCATTTAATTAAATTTTGAGCTTCTGAATGAAATTTCACGAGTTAAATTTTAAACTTCATTAATTTTATCGACCAACCCATGGTGCCTGTATAGCGCATGTCCACATTAGAAGATAGAGGTGCAGATGCCCCTAAAAGCAAAAATAGGGAAGTAAGTTTTCTTCTAGGTGATATTGAACTACTTGAAGAAACAGTACTGCGATCAGGTCATAGAATAGCCAAACCACCTACTCCCACTACGAGTTCTGCCAAAACCTTCATAAATTCAGTCCATTCAACTACGGCTACTGATCTACTGTTTAAAACCGCCGAACAAACGGACAACCAGATTAGGGCATTCTGTGAAAAATTTGCGAAAGGAACCACCTTAGTTAAGCAGTTGGTTCAGAAAAATCAAGATGTTTTCACTGACTTAGAACACTTTTAAGTAACTTCTCCACCTTCCGAAATAACACAAAATCCAACTCTTTCTGGAACAATGTCTAACCCCAATTACAGCACCAGTCCTAGCAAGACTTTTCACTGCGAACCAACCTCCACCATAATAGATACCATAAACAAAATACTGCCAATATTTTTCGGTGCGCCATGTCCAACATCAGAATCCTTGGATGAAGAAGAGAAGGCAATTTTCTTATCTTTTCTCCCCAAACTAAAATTGCGTAAAATTCCTTATGAGATTTGCAAGAATACCAGTTTTAAAACATGAGAGGAATTGCAAGAGACCTTAACGACCTATTACCATACATACGGCCATACAAGTTTTTAGGAGAGAACTTTTAAGTATGACACTCAAGCAATATGCCTGCATGTCAAATAGTTCAAACTTTACAGATTTAATAAAAAAGGACACGGAAAGCAAATTTACGGTGGTGTAAAGTCCAATAACTTCCCTTGTGGTAGTGTAACCTCATATAACTTCTCTTTCGGTGGTGTAAACTACAATAACTTCCCTTTTGGTGGTGTAAATAACCTCCCTGGCCAAAGTGAAATAAACAGGAATGGGCTAAATAGCCGTAGACCTTTTTCACACTTTTCAGAACGTCCCATATATCCACAGAATTATCAATTCCAAGATGTCCACGATGTCAAAGCTTCCAGTATCCTAGACAGGGTTTGCAACCCCGCGATCCCGGCATCTCGAAATTCAGGGATCCCGGTGTTTCCTCCAAACTCCAAATCCCGGGATAGAAACAACTAATCCCGGGATTTAATTTTTGTCTGAATTATATTTTGAAACGCTTTTTTCATCAACATTTTCTAAGAATTTTATTCTCAGAAAATTTATATATTGTTTTTTTATGAAATATGTGCGTCTATGTTCTATTATGAATTGAAAGTTTTCTATTTGGTCGCCTAATTCATGTTGGTTTAGATGGCGTTACAACCGAACCTCAACCTATAAATGCCGGTGTGCGCCAGGGTTCTCCGTCTATTTTCCCAATTTTCATAAATGATCTGGTTTCCCTTAATTTCAATCCCATCCTTATCTTTAATTTCGCTTACTCCTTTTAAAATCTTGCGGACTCCAGAGGTTAATGCCGCATGTGCCAAACGAGATTGCATGACTATTACATTGAATAACGATCTTGCTATTATCATCGCTTGGGGCAAAGTGAATCGCGTCGAATTCAAAGCATCTAAGACCCAAAGTCGTTTCATCTCTTTAAAACAGATCACCATTTAACCACTCCTATTTCATTTGATGGAGCTTTAACTTAGATTCATCGTCACTGAGCATTCTTGGCATTAATATTTCCAGTAAACAGATCATATCTTCGCTGTTGTCAAAGAAGCATTGAATTGTTTTAGATTTTTAAAAAGGTGTAAGAAATTTTTCAGCCCATCAAATGTAGAGCCACTCTACAAGTCCTATATCAGACCTTGGATATTGTCCAAAAGAGAGCCTTTGAGCTCATTGGTGAATTGGCAATAACTTGTCATATCGATTCGGTCGAGCACCGCCGCAATGTTGGATGTCTTTCTCTCCTTTATCGCTACACGCGTGGCCAATGTTCTGATGAAATATCTAACCTAATCCCTTGTAGATTAATTCCTGCACGTAATACTCGCGCTGCAAGCGGCGCACATTCTCTCACCCTTTAAAATACTTTCGGCCGTACAGTAAAATTCCGTGATGCTTTCTTATCTGAAACCGCACGAATGTGAAACAGTCTAACATATTCTGTTTTCCCTCCGGCTTACATTTTTTTAATGTTCAAGAGATACATACATCAGCCACTTTCCGCATTTCCCCTAATCCTTTCCCTGTTTCCTTCCTGCCATGCTGTGCTTTGTATCATAGAGTATCCCCTGAGTTTGGCGTAATAATATATAAAAAAAGAAATAAAAAAAACACTTCACAACAAAATGTTCTAATAATTTAATTTATGCCGGCTATATTTAATTACCGTTCTTTTACATCTAGTATGTTTTTATTGAAAATTGGGCACGCGTAAGAAAATTTGCGATGTTTTTACTGCATATTATTTTTCGATAAGAAAAGCCCTCAAATAATAAAAGATCAATTCCAATTCCAGTCCATCAATTAATTATATTCGTATTGATAAGTATATTGAGAAAATGAGAAGAAAATATAGCAAAGCAAATCGATTGCACCCTTCATAAGCTTTCTTACTTAGATGGTATTTATTCCTGTATAAATACCTGAATGTAAATATACATCGACCTATTAATGAATGAACAGCATTTTATTGTAAGATATGAACAATTATTCATTCTTTTATGTAAAATGTGCTTTTTGAATATTGGATACTCATTTTCTTACACAGCGTCCAATCCTAATCCCAGTACCAATCCCGGGTTCCCGGGATTTGGAAAATGTAATCCCGAAATCCCGGCATTGAAAATATAACACGGGATTGCAAACCCTTCCAAGACGTACCGCATATGGTGCTCCTCCACGAAACACAGCCCCCATTACCTGCTTTAAGTGTGGATAACCAAATCACTTGAGTAGAGACTGCAGAGCTTCCGATCACTCGATCGATTGTCAAAGGTGTAAGACTTCGGCTCACGATGCAAGAAGCTGTAGGCGAGTAAGTGATCGACCCTCGGAAGTAAGAAAGGTAATCGTCACTTACGATTTCTGCGAAAGGCATTGCCATACCGTATTTAATTGCGCTACGAAAAGACGATGGCAGGAAAAACAGGAAAACTCTGGAAACTTGACGGCGCCGATCGGATCCCACCCCGATCGGCAGTAACTTTCTTAGACAGAAACAAGAGCCTTAACGAAGTAAGAAATTTTGAATCGCAAACTCCTCATGACTCTGTAGTTAAGTTGCCGTTAGATGTAAGTAAAGGCGTGAAACAAAATTTTTGATAGATACTGGCTCCCAGGTAACTCTTATTAAGGAAGACGTCCTGAAGACGGGAACCTAAGTAAATAAGAATAATCAAATAAGAATGAATTCAGTACATGGCAAAGAAAGTACTTTAGGGTCTTGTACAGGAACTTTTGTGTTGAAATCGAAGTTACCCTGTAAATTAAATGTAGTAAGTACGGGTACTAACTTTACAAGAAAATTGCCATGTTGAAGGTCCTAGAAAACGACTACTTTTCCACGCACGGAAATCAATAAAGTAGAATTCGAAGTGCCATTTGAAGAAACTGCTACGCATTCAGCAGAAACTTCAAGTGCCAAGGCTAGTCCAAAGTTGAAATGTGCGAAGGAGACTCAGAGAGCAACCAGCAATCTCAACAAGCCAAGGCATGCTGAACAAAAGTCTGCCCACATTATGCTAGCTGATCAAATAAAAGACTCGCAACAAGAGGGCAGCCCTGAACAATTTACTAATGTTCAGTGTCATAAGGAAAATGAATTGACTTCGAGAGAAGTTCATATTCCTGCTCGATCAGAAGTTTTGGTCAAGACAGCTTATTCAAATGAAGGAGATTTTATTTGTTTAGCCGAAGAGCTAAGCCCTGGAGTGTTCATTTCAAATTGTATAGTGCATCCAAAGGACCAACACATTGTGATAAGTATAGTAAACATCAACGAAATGGCGGTCACACTGAAAAATATTAATCCCAACATTGAGAAACTGGAAGATTACGACATAGTAAGACTTAGTGAAGGAAAAGTTGAGAAACAAGAGAAGAAAATGGTGAATGAAAGTAAGGAAATAAACGCAGCGGAAATAGCAACTGTAGTAAAGAAGAATAGCACTTGCCAAAGAATTTATCGCGATATTAGCCGATTGCAAAAACTACATGAATAAATGAAGAATTAAACCCTGAGGAGAGGGGTAGAATATGCTTCATATGTTGCAGTTGCTGCTGCTGTGGAATATGTATTCGATCTGGCGCGGGACTGGGATAAGATTGTATTGTTTGGTGATTTTAATCTTCCTGCTGTTCAATGGCAGGTTTCTGAATTTGATGTCTCCATGGTCCCAAGTACATCTTCTGGGAATGCGCATATCTTCCTGGATGCTATTGCCGCGCTTGGTCTTTCTCAGGTAAATGATGTTAAAATTAATCGTAATAAGAGCTTGGACTTGGTCTCTACCTCAGATGCTTCGGAATGTATGGTTCGTCCGTGTGATACATCATTGGTTCCTATTGATGCATACCATCCAACTTTGGACGTGATAGTGGGCATTGATTGCCGGAGTATTCGTATGTCCTCGATTGAAAACTTGTCGACCTTTAACTTTAAGAAAGCTGACTTTAACCTACTTAATTCTAATTTATCGTCCATTAACTGGTCCTTTCTATTAAACAATTATAATGTAGATGAAGTTACAGCACATTTTTTAATGTTATGTTAGATTGTTTGAAAGATTGTGTTCCATTGTTTTGTATAAGGAATGGCTCTTCGTGACCTCCTTGGTACGATGCCGAGCTTAAAGGCTTGCGCAACCTGAGAAATAAGGCTTGGCGAAGGTTTCACCGGTCTCAGTCTTATGAAGACCTAAAACAATTTTTGTTATTGAGGAGCGAATTTCGTATTGCTCTTTTGCATGCCTATGATACGTACTTGTTTAAGATGAGAAATGTAATCAGATCGGATACTAAACAATTTTAGCGTTTTATAAATACCAAAAAGAAATCCAATAATTTTCCTCCTGCGTTAGCATTTAAGGATAATACCAGTCATGATCCGTCTGTGATATATAATTTCTTTGCTGATTACTATAGTGAATCATTTTTAACTAATGACACTCAAATTGATTTTGCTTATTTTAATTACTTAACGACAATTCCTAAAGTTGATGTCCCGTGCTTCGCTATTGATCAGAAATCTGTTGAGGATTCCATGTCCAAGCTAAACCCAAGTTATTCCGCTGGACCAGATGGGTTACCTCCTATTCTCCTAAAGAACTGCAGTGGAACACTTTCTTACCCGTTAATATTGCTGTTTAACCTATCACTGCGGCTCGGTAAATTTCCTGAGTTATGGAAAAAGTCGTTTATTATCCCAATTCCGGTAAAAAGGAGTTTGTTACCAACTATCGTCCTAACGTTAAAATGTCTTGTATTCCCAAACTGTTTGAAGCTTCTTTGTATGACTTTCTGTTTTTTCATTGTAGTAAAGCTCTTAATCCTCATCAACATTGTTTTATGAAGGGATGATCAACAACAGCAAATCTGCTTCAGTTTACATCTACTTGTATCGAATCGTTTGAGCGTGGTTGCGAAACTGTCTGTATTTATACAGATTTCAGCAAGGCTTTTGACAAGCTTCCACACTCTCTTCTGTTATTTAAACTGAAAACCTTGGATTTCCCAATTTGGTTGTTGAATTGGTTATCATCCTATCTTAAGGATCGTAAGCTTAGGATACAGTTCCTTTCTGCTCTTTCTAAGGAAATAACGGCTTACTCTGGTGTTCCACAGGGTAGGGCCCCTGTTCTTCATATTATTCATAAATGATGTTTCTCATGTAGTCAACAAATCTGATATACTAATTTACGCAGATGATTTAAAACTGTATAAATCTATCGATTCGTATTCTGATTGTTTTGAATTCAAGAAGGACCTGGACAGACTTGTCGAATGGTGTACTAAGAGTTTCTCTTTTTGAACATTGACATATGTAAGCTAACCATTTTCTCTCGTAAGCGAGTTCCTTCGAATGATGTCTATGCTATGAATGGTTTGTTGCTTTCGAAAGTTGATAATATATCTGACTTGGGGGTATTGTTTGGATCTAAACTCACTGGGAAAGGAACTTGATGATGTCTACATTACTAAAGCTCTTTTTACCACTCTTGTTAGACCCATTTTGGAATATGCCAGTCCTGTCTGGTCTCCCTGGTACAACAATCACACAGAACGTATTGCGAGCGTGCAAAGTAAATATCTCACTTTTTGCCCTAAGAGGTCTCGAATGGAGGAATAGATTTCATCTTCCTCCTTATAACGAAAGATTAAATTTAATACAACTTCCTACTCTAGAAACTCGTAGGAAAATAAGTAATATAAGCTTTATTTTTCAACTTATGAAGGGTAACATCGACATGCCTTTGATGCTTAATAAAATTAAATTCAATTCACGAATAAGTAAGTGCTGCTCAAAAGAAGACATCACAAGAACCGAAGATACCAAGTAATGTGAAAAAAAACTTTTATTTTGATTTTTTTTTCTATTAGATTATATTATACTACGTTGATTAAAATTATTAAATACCATTGAACATAAGTATACATAGTTTAGCATATATATTTGCGTATATATTTTTTAGATTTCTTAGATACTAATATAATTATTATTTTTTTAACAAAATATAAAAGTGTATAAATATAAAACCTTACGTACCTATAGTATGTACTTGGGCATATTTAAATTCGTACATACATATATTACTGTACGCCAATCAGTGACAATTGATCCCTTGAAGTACCTCTCCAAATTACCCGAATTTGATGGCAATCCCAACCACTTACAGAATTTTATTGACCGAATAGACAGAATACACCCCACGCTACAGACTTTTGACGATTTATCACAATTGATATTCTCCGACATAATAGAATCAAAACTCAAGGGCAGAGCTCGCGAAGTAGTCGAAATAAATAATCATATAAAATCTTGGTGAGTAGCAAAATCCTTTTTAAACAATAATTTCGGTGACAGGAAGTCCGTAGATTTAGTCTTCGAAGAAATGAGAAGTGTGTCCTTTAAAACCAACAGCCAAAGCCTTTATCACGAAATCAGAACTATACTTAGGAGACTTAACATAAAAACAGTTGACGACAGTAGCACAAATCAGGGAAATCTGAAATTGGCCTTACAAGCAAACATTAATTCAGGCTTAAATATTTTTAGGGACAAAATCCCGGAACTGATCAAATCAATCTGGTATTGCAGAGTGCGAAGTGATATAGAAACCACAAATTCAAAGGTAAATAACTTTTAACACAACCCACGGTAGAAATATTGATAGACAGGCTTTTGCTAGGATTACAAATTCTTTACCATCCAGTCAAAATCGGACCATCAACTTTAAACCACTTAATATGGGAGATCAAGGAAGGGCTAGACAAAAGTTTTTTTTCTCCGCGATCATACACATAAGGTAACAACCATTTCAATAACCCTAATAATGTCCAGAGTTCAACTTACAGCCATAACCAAAATCCTCACTTTAGGTCGAACTAAATCAATAACAATAACAATCGACCTATTCAGAATACTTATAACTCATTAAATAATAACAGATTTAAGACGAGTAATAATAATTCTAACAATAGCGGACCAAAGCCGATCGCCCCGAATCGGAAAACTTTCAATCGCAAGCCTCAAATGCAAGTTTCCTTATATAATAGTCCACAAAAATTCATAATAGGCACTGGAGCTACAAATTTAATCATAAACCCAAACCTCTGCCACCCAAAATGTAAAATAGAACTCAAATAAGCTTTCAAGTTAAAAACTCTAAATCATAATATAGAAATTAAGGAAAAAGTTCTAATACCCCTATTCGAAGAATTAGGTGACCCTGCGAACAAAATAGAAATGCTAATCTGTCAGTTCCATAGTGCATACGACGGGATAATTGGCAACAATGTCCTAAGTCTACTCAAAGTAAACATAGATTATAAAAATATTATCCTTACGTCGGCCAAAAACAAAATTAAATTGCATTTCGAACTATATGAAGAATGCAAAGAAGAAAAGTATAAACCATCAAATTGAATTTACTTATTCTTCAAAGGGATGGACTAGGTTATCTAAAGGGGCAGCGAGCCAAAGATGACTCGTTTGTCATCAAAGAGGGAATACATAATATCGAAAACTATAAGGTCTGCGCAGAAGTAGAATGAGGATATATTTCATATGAAAGATGAATTTTTGACGTACACTCCAGTACAAAAACATAATATACAGGTAAAAGAAAGCCAGGCACCAATAAACCAGAAGAACTACAGATTACCACAGAGTCAAAAGGAGATAATAAACGAACAAGTTCACGAAATGCTCAGAAATGATATCGTAACTCCTAGTAAAAGCCCATGAAACTCCCCATTACTGGTAGTACCAAAAAAGCCTGGCTCAGATGGTACCAAACGATGGAGAATTGTCGTCGACTTCGGCAAGTTAAATGAAGTCACTGTCAAGGACGCTTTCCCGTTACTGAGAATAGAAGAAATCTTAGATAAGTTGGGTCACGTAAGATACTTCACAACATTAGATTTGGCAAGTGATTATCATCAAATACAAGTAGATAGACAAGACAGAGAAAAAACTGCCTTCACCACTAATTGTGGACACTATGAGTTTAAACGGATGCCTTTTGGACTCACCGGAGCACCAGCAACGTTTCAACGCATAATGAACCATATCTTGACGGGTTTGCAGGGATTTAAATGTTTCTCTTATTTAGATGACATTATCATCTATGGAAAAAGTCTGAATGATCACAACGCCAAGTTGTTGGAAGTATTCCAGAAGCTAAGGGAAAATAACCTAAAATTACAACCGGAAAAGGCGTGAAGTTGTCTATTTAGGACACTAATGTGGTAAGGAAGGTGCCTTGGCAGATCGTGCGAAAACTTTAAATTTCCAAAAATTTTCAACTCCCAAAACAGTTAAACAAGTGCAGTCTTTCTTGGGATTGGCCGGACCCAGGCAGAAATAAATTATAGCACAACAGAAAAAGAGCTCCTGACCATTGTGTGGGCGGTCAAAAACCTTCGATGCTACTTGTTGCGAAGAAAATTTACGCTTTATACGGATCGTAAGCCTTCAAAAGGAATATTCAAGGTAAAAGGTACCACTTCTGTGAAATTGTCAGACTATGATTTCGATATTCAATATGAACCCGACAAATATAATACAAATGCAGATGCGCTGTACAGAATTTCACCTCTTAGCGCAGAATTAGCAACTTCCGCGACTCAAAATCAGGAAAACATCAAAAGCAACTGCTTGGTGGTTACACGATCTCAAGCCAAACAGGGCCCATATAACTTGCCTTTAATATCAGAGGAGCCTCAACGTATACAAGACATACCACTGAATCACACAACCGCGGTGCCTTCTACTATGGAAGTACACATACAGGAGACTCCCCTCAGTTCAGACTAAGAAGCTGATGATACAACAAATGAGGAAGAAATTAGAACAAAAGGCAAAATCCGAATCTTGAAAGATAGGAACGAAATTGAGACTATCCTACATAACTTCCACGATGCATCTCTGGCCTATCACCAAGGCGTGTGGAAAACAGTTTGTAAGATCCGCAGAGAATTTAAACGGAAAGGTATGTTATCATATATAAATAAATACATAAAAAAATGTATTAAATGTCAACGATGTAAAGCTAGCCGTAAAAATAAAATGCCCATGGTAATAACAGACACCGCTCGCGAACAAGAAAGTTTATTTGGACTTTTTAGGCCCTTTAGAAGAAACGAGTGAAGGTAATAAGTATATCTTAACTTTCGAGGATGATTTGACGAGATTCATGGACTGTGTCGCTAACGCCTATGGACTGTTTGTTCGGTTTCACCGCGGAAATTCCTAACAATTTGCAACGAGAGCCTGAACCAGTATACTACTTTGAAGACTATTACTTTAAATTAAGAAGTATTGTACAACAAGCATATGCAATTGCGCGTAATAATTTAATACAAAGTAAAGAGTACTCCAAAACCCAATATGACGGCCAACGGCTCGGCCTTTAATTTACGATATAGGTGACCAAGTGCTGCTAAAGAACCCGGTTAAAAAAGGAAAGTTTTCTCCTGAATGGTTAGGACCGTACAATGCAATTGAAGTATCTTCGGAAGTAAATACGGTGATACGAATTAAAAACGGTAAACAAATACAAAATAATAGATTAAAACTTTGGAAATAAGTAAAACAAACAAATATTTTTCTTTTCCCTTATTCTGTTTTTTCTCTTCGTTTTCTTTATCTCTAGTTAAATATACAAAGGAAGAATCTGTCCTAACCGCTAAATTTTCTTACGTATGAAAATACTCCGCTTTCTAATGGCCACTCCTACGTGGCAATGGATCACCAGTACTCCCTTCGGCATAAAACTGCTGGAGCCGGAAAGGGAAGTCTTGATGGAACCAATAAGATCTGCAGTATTTTACCACACGACGTGGACGGTGGTCACTCGCATGAAAATGCCTAACTGGACAACAACCATCGACTTTCTGAGGTACTGCGATGACAACCTATTAAACTTGTGCATTTCCAAAGGTAAAAATAAAGAGGGTAGGTGCAATTTCTGGGATAGTTTATTTAAAAGAAATATAATAGACGTTCAGGAAGAAATTTCTGAATTGACGTCCTTCCTAGCGCGACATCGAGAAAAACGAGGGTTATTGGATATTGGTGGGAAAGTGAGCAATGACGATGCCAACAATATCTACAGTCGCCTCGACGCGATAGAAAACCAAGAAAATCAATCCATTCATCTTCTGGAAAGACAACTCACTTTAATGAAGTCAAATTTTGAATCGCTATCGTCGCCAATACTAGACTCGACGAAAAATCTGGATCATTTAATACAGGTGGTCAATAGTTTTCTTCTAGAAGTTAATGGCACTATAAGCGAGTTTGACGTGGAAAATCACAGAAATAGAATACAAGCTGAACTGAACGAGATTATTATGACAATGTTATCTCAGTTACAGCATGTACAAAACACCATTTTGAAAATTTTCACAATTATAAATGCCTTGCAACAACACCGATTACACCCACTTCTCTTACGTTCAGAGAACTTGGAAAATTTATATAACAACATAACCCTGTATTCCCAGATTAACCATTAACTTCGAGATACTTCCTTTATTAATGAGGTAACATCGGTACAAGGCCTCTACCTGCCCGATCATATACTTATTAAAATTGTTATACCCATAGGTGCCTCGCATCAGAAAACTTCGCCCCCTTCCATTCCAAAAAACCGATGGAGTCTACGCTTTGTTAGATATTGACGCTGATTATCTTTTCAAAGTGAGCTCAATGCTTTATGTCGTCTTCTATCTACATATAGAGTAGGCCCCATTCTATTGACCAAAAATTACAGGAATCATGTGTTGACAGCCTTTATAAAAGCCAAAATGAAAATTTCCTCACATGTCCAGTAAAATTATTACCTTAGCCTCCCAATGTTGTGACGGAATTAACCGTCTCCAACCACTGGCTCTTGCTATTCCACGAAGACAAAATTCTACAAGCTCAATGTCCAAACAGAGTTTTCCAAAAAACTCTTTCCAGGCCTGGCATCTTACATCTTAATGCATCTTGCAAATTTACCCTAGGACACTGGGAGCTCCGCGCAAGATGTAACTCAATTAATGTACTAAATACGTATGACTATGCAAACCTTTTCCTTTTCCCAAATTAAATTTCGAGGACTCGTCACTCAGGCTATCTATCTTTAACGCAACCAAACTAAGAAATCTAACCATAACCTCATCACACCCCAACTTTCAGGAAGTACTTAAAAAAGCTGCTCAAAA
Source organism: Dioctria linearis (assembly GCA_963930735.1). Lineage (NCBI taxonomy): Eukaryota > Metazoa > Arthropoda > Insecta > Diptera > Asilidae > Dioctria > Dioctria linearis. Next base: position 76,864,600 of record OZ005744.1, on the reverse strand, counting down.
TTTCAAAGATTTAGACAATGAAATAAGGGATGCAAAACACGAAAAGGTACAGTCTGCACATAAAATTTTTATATATACTAACACCGGGTTTATCTCGTTAGTAACTGCCTCTCTAATAGTCGTAGGAATTTATTTATATTGGAAAGGAAAGCATCCTCAAAAATATCAAAATCACGTTCTACGATAAATATATCCTCTCCAATATGAACGTCATCCACCCTCAGTGCATTCCCACACGAGATTGCCACCATTTCTTCAATGGAAACACCCAGAACGCATCCATCAACGGAAAGAGTTTACGAATTGCCTATAGAACTTGCACCAGCACCACCAACTTTCAAAAACAAATATCGGAAATCGTTCCGCATTCCCTCACACACAGTCCCAAATTATTAGATTACATTATCATAAAAAAATAGATAAGTAAAAAGAATCTCTATAGGAACTAGATTTAGCATTTAAAAATTGTAATTAAAAAGGAAAAAATTAACTTTGTTGCATAAAAAAAATTGTAACAATTAGTTTTAATTATTATTAGGAATTTTTCTTTTGTTTGTTATTATTATTCCGCTGAAGATGTATAATGAGATACATTAATTAATATAAAATATATAGTTTCTCCTAAGTTAATCAATATAACTGTATTTGTTAATAATGATGATGATCAAGCTACTCGTAAACTTTTGTGCCAGCAGCATTACATTTTTTTTCTTTTTTTCTTATGATCCATTACTACTAGTTTAATTCCTTCTCTCGACGAAAAATGATACTAATCCTTAGTAACATTTTTCTTTTAAATGGGGGGGAAGGAATGTTGTATAATTATTTCCTCATTTAGCGAAGATTAATTTCAAAACGTTTTTCTAAATGTTTTCATGTTAAAATTAACTCATATGAAAGTTTCTTTGCAATCGTAACAATTGCAAAGATAAATAAAATAAAAGCATTATACGTGCACTGATCAATGCCCGGTCAGCATAAATAAAAAATTACCTAGTGGCTGATCAGAATTTATTGCAGAGTGACTTACCTTCGCAAGAATGACCTACTTCGTAGGTAAACAAAGCGAAGTAAGAAATAAAAATAATCTTGTTTGGAAACATAAAAAAATTCTGGCACAGAAATTACGCGTACCTGATTCTGAAGTTTTTTCAACAAACTGATTAATATCGAGTGCAGTAGAATAAGTTGAGCTACTTTCGAGTCTTGAGAGCAAGCAGAGCTAGTTTTTACCAATAGAGTGAGTCGGATTAATTAAGTTTTTAGTCGAAAGAATAGTTTCATGTGTATAATTGTTTCGAGAGTTATAAAGTAAAAAAATGACTAGAGAAATAAAAAGTGAAATTTGATTTGTGTAATTACAACAAACATATAAAGTTGAACTGTGGAACTTGAGTTGTGTTGCCATATTTCCATACAAATACTCGGTTGTGATTAATTCGGCCTTTGTAAATCATAGTTAAAGCCCACACATCCCTTTTTCTCGCGGTGTACAAAAACAAACACCACAGAAGTATAGGTATTGGTATTAGTTTGTATAGCCGAAACGATTCTGCCCTTAATAGGGGTATACGTGTGTCAAACAATACTTTCTTTTCTGTGATTCTCATCATTACATGCATGGAATTGTAAATTGCAAATAATGAGGTTTGGCTACCATTTCCAGGTAGTTTTATATTCTCCGGTAGGTGTTCCCGTATGATCTTGATGTGCTCGTCAAGTTGGGTTGGAGTTAAGAGCATAGGCTTAGCCGTCCGTGTCTGGTGTCCGTTAACACTGATAGAATGCTTCTTTGGATGTGATGAGAGTTGACTATGCTTAAGGTAATGACAACAGCTGCAGAAGTGCAGGTTTGTGCTACCAATATTTCTTGTTGAGAAGTGCTTGTTTCTAAGTGCTTCGATGTGCGTGTCCACAACGTTCAATTGATGCTGAATCGCTTGATGGTTTTTCTTCAAGCCATTGATGATGTTTTCTGCAATTGACGTTTGATTCTTCAGAAGGTCATGGAACATGTTTTCGTTTTTCTTGATACTCTCAATGTGCCTTTCATATGTTGCTGATAAAGTATGCCCAACAATTTATTTGCTATGGCCCCAACTATTTCCAAAAGAGCTCGTTTGTTTCGAGTTCGTGTATTCTCATTTTATTGGTAGAGAACCTCGTTGATGTATTCACACTCTAGAATTTGTTGTTTGAATTGTATCATAGTGGCACTGCTTAATTCCTTGGCCACTTTTTTGTGTTCCTTCACTTCGGAGAGTTCGCTTAATCGTATTGCTAGTTTTGTAATACCTTTTAATTCCTTCCAGTACGTTGATAAATATATTAGTAGATTCGATTCACTGCTATATAATTGTACTTCAGAGATGTCTCGAAATAGATTCCTTCTTTATTGTTGAATTTCGTTATTTGATACGGGGCTTTGATTTCCTCGCCAAGGGCTATGAAGAACAGGAACGTGAATATAAATAAATATGTTAGTCTACTTGGCTTGTACATACGTGATGTGGGTTTGATCTTCCTTCTTATCTGCTGTTATTGGCTCTTCGGCTGATCGTTTTAAAGTGGGGGAGTTAACTACATGCGTGGTTTTATTGATTTGCTCTGATTCTGGCATAATTTCTGGATTTAGAAAATCTGAATCTTCTATGTGATGAACTGATTCGCTTTTTAATTATCGATTATTGCGAGTAATGAGAGCTTTGTTATTGGGCGATTTATTTTAGTGCTCTTTGTTTGTGGTGTTACAACTCTAGTTCGACCATCAGTTACAGGATCTGTTTCTATTATATGACCAAGTGCCCTTTTTGACGGTGACATTTATTGGTCCTTTATCAACACAAGATTTCCCTTTTCTAAATCTTCTTGTTGCTGAGCCCACCGAGGCTGTGCTGTAACTTTCCTAAATATTTAATGGACCATTTTTTCAGAACTCTTGTTTCATTTTTACTGTTCGGTCCCATCTATCTAGTAGGTTTGGATTCGTTTCTAGAAGATCTTTTTCTGGAACTGTCATTATAGGAGAACACCTTATGAATTGAGCCGGAGTGAGTACTTCAAGATTCTTTGGATATTCTGAGAGTGGACAAAGCAGTCGCGAGACATGGCTCTATTTGCGTCATTAACGCGCTCATTTCTTCATGTGTGAGTGTCGTTTCTCCAATAACTCTTCGCATGTGATATTTAATAGATTTGACGCATGCCTCCTAAAGACCTCCGGAATGAGGGGATGCGTGAGGTATGAAGTGCCACTGCGTGCCAACTTCCTGTAAAGCTGTATTTACATCAGTCTTATACGAATTAATTTTTATGATCATCACTTAATATTCAATTTGTGCCAACAAGATTTGTAGCATTGTCACTGTAAGATGTGCTACTGGTTCTCTTCTGCTAGTAAATCGTTTAATGGCTGCGATGAATGCCTTGGATGTAAAGTCAGTAACTACTTCTATATGTATTGCTTTTGAAGTGAGGCATATAAATATTGCAAGTACACTTTATGAGTTTTATTGCCTCTGTCTTTTGCTAGTAGCACCTCGAAGGGTCCGGCGTAATCGACACCAGTGTGTAAATGGAGGACTGGGCACGGCTCTAGTTGTTGGCAGCATACCCATCATTTGTTGAGACATTTGTGCCTTATATCGACGACACTTAATGCATTTGTGGATATGTCCTTTTACAGCCTTAAGCTTATTCAGTACCCAGTATTCTTTCCTTAGTATTTCTAATGTTAGAGAATTTCCACCATGATGTGAATCATTGTGCGCCATGTCAATTATCAGTGCCATTAATTCGCTATTATAAGGTATTATTTTTGGATGTTTTTGATCTTAAGGCATGTTTGATCTTTCTAAGCGGCCACACACTTGGAGTAGTTAATCGCTGTCAAGAAAGGGAGACAGTGTATATATGTAGCTTGACCTTTTGATAATTTTCTTATTTCATCTTGTACAAATTTTATTGCGTGTGTTAGTGTCTTGTTGATTTCGCCGATTGATATTGGTTCCGTGTTTCCTTGTGTCACCCTTGTATTGTTTATAAAACGATTACAGTAGTCTAGTATGCGTTGTAATTTTCCCAAGGAAGAGCATCGAAGAAGTAGCCGAGATGTTGTTGGTTTTTTTCGTTCGTTGCAGTACTGACCTTGACCATTACTTTCTTTTTTCTTCTTCGATTCCTTAAGTGAGAGGGATATATTCCCCTCGATGCTACGTCAGGAGGATTCTCTTCACATTTCACATGAAACCAATTAATGCTGTCTATATTTCCCACAAATTTTTTCCATCTATGTGGGTCTTCTTGTAACCATGCGATTACCATAGTGGAGTCTGTCCAGGCATAGTAATACATGTTCTCGATTTTCAGACCTTTTTGGGTTTCCTTGATGCTGCTCCGCAAAGCTCTAATCTGGGTAGGAATAGATTGGATTTTAGTGGAGCAACCCCTGTATTCGCAGTTATAAGACTCGTTGATCTTTGTCTGCCGTTCGCTACCCAAAAATAGACTGCAGCATCATATACTCTTTCGGATGCATCTGAGAATCCATCCAATTCGCACTTACACCCCTTACCTGTGCAGCTAATTCATCGGAAAATTGGAGTCTGTGGCAAGCCTGGGAGCTCTGACTTTATTCTTTCCCAATTTTCCCGTATGTGAACGAGCAGTTCATCATCCCAATTGAATCCATGTAACCATATTTCTTGGAATAATAATTTAAGTTTTATCGTCACTGATACTAGGCGCCCCATAGGGTCAAATATTCTTGCGGCTTCCGACAATAATTCACGTTTACTTGATAGACTTAAATTAATGTCTAAATTAACTTGAATCTTACAGTTGTCAATAGATGGACTCCAATGTACGCCTAGTGTCTTTATAGTCTTTTCTTTTTCGAAGCCAAGTTGATTTGCATTCTCTCTGAGGTCTCTTGGGATTTTGTTGATAAGATCCATACTGTTGCTTGACCATTTTCGAAGATTAAAAACTTCTCCCTTCAGAAGTTTAATAAGTTGCGTGCTAGAGTTAATGACTTCATTCACTGAATTCACTCCGGAAACGACATCGTCTACGTATGTATCGTTAATGATAATTTCTGAAGCTATAGAATATGTACGTTTTCCGTCTTTGGCTAGTTGCTGTAGTGCACGAATGGCGAGGAATGGTGCCGAAGCTGTACCATGTGTGACTTTACTGCCCGTAGTTAGAGCGGGCATGCAAGAAATGAAGAGTGTTGTGAAAATTTTGGCGCTGGTGTAAAGCTCGTGGTTTTATTCCTTTATTCGCTGAGTCTACACTTCACATTTACACTAAATGTTTCAAGCTCAATAAATATTATAACTTAAGAAACACAGGACTTAAAAGTAAAATTCAATAAATGATTAAGATATAAATTTGATTTATAAAAATGTTGCAATTGACTTGTACTCACTTGATCAATATATGGCAGCTGATTTATTTTACTTTTTATTTGATTAAGGTTTGGGTTTAGGATACTCCTTATTGCAGTCGATACCCGCAATAAATCGGCTTTGTTAGTAGTTGTCTTATTACAGGCGAGACCCGCAATAAGACTCTTTATTACAGTCGATACCCGCAATTAAGTGTTTTGTGTTAGTAATTGTCTTACTACAGTCGATACCCACAGTAGGACTCTTTATTACAGTCGATACCCGCAATAAAGTGGTTTTATTAGTAATTGTCTTATTACAGTCGATACACGCAATAAGGATCTTTATTACAGTCGAGACCCGCAATAAAGTGATTTGTTAGTAAATTTCCTATTAAAGTCGAGACCCGTAATAAGAAACTTTATTACAGTCGAGACCCGCAATAACGTGATTTGTTAGTAATATATTATCTCAGTCGAGACCCGAGATAATATTCTTTAAGTCAGTCGAGACCTGGCTTAAAGTGAATGCTAGTAAGTATCTCAACTTCAGTCGAGACCAAAAGCAAGATTCTTTATTTCCGTCAAGACCAGAAATAAAGTGCGTTGTTAGCAATATATTTATTGCAGTCGCTACCCACAATAAAAAGCCTTTAGTTTAATCGCTTTCTAAAACAAAATCCTTAATCCAGTCGATATCCAGAATAAGATATTTTGTTTTAGCTGTCAATTAAATAAAGTTTTTAATTTATTAATAAATTGTTACACTAGGAAAAAACACTAAGAAATAACACTTAGGAATAAATCGCCAACTTAATCACTGCACTGCCAAATCACAAAAGAGATCGAATCCAAATTCCAAATCCAGATCTTACGCGATTAACGAAACTAATTTTAACTAAGACGATTTTAACCGAACCGATATCCCGGGATATTTGTTTAACATTTTCCTACAGGCTTTAGTTTTGGCCTTGATTTCACTTATGACTTTATTATACATTAACACTTTAACTGTCCGACAAAGATATGAAAACTATTTGTTACGCGATGTCTTTATTTTACAGCTTGTTTCGTGACGGCAAGCTGTATTAATGGTATTTGTTGCTTTGAAAGCAGTTTTTCAGTTTGGAAAAGAATCGGAAAATGGATAGGTTGGGATTTGGGACTTTTTGATAGGGTTTTTGCCGTATCTCGTTGATTTTACACACGGCCTTTCTTCTTCCATGACGAGGAGTCTCAAAGATGAGATAATATGGTCCCACGTTGATAGTTCCCTGATGATATGAGCAGTTCTGAGTGTACTGGTGTGTCTTCTACTGGATGGGCTCTTATCTACGGTTATGGTTACCTTTGCTGGCGAAGAATGTAAATCTTTCCCCCAGGTAAAAAATATTCCTCGTATACTGGTGAATAAGGTGATATGGTGACAGGTAATTGAATTTTTCAATATGAATTTGCGTTGGCAGAGTATTGATGAGTGGGGTGGGGTGTTGAGGGATCTTCTCAAGTTGCTTACACGCGAGATCTAGAAGATATTTCTCAATTGGAATTATGTTTGCACTTTCGTACAGAACTTCGTTGGGGTGGTAGGTTCTGTATGGTCTCCTGTATAGTCCAGTACAAGCGCGCAGGATTTTCCTCTCAAGAATGCTAATTTGTTTGATATAAGTTGGCGAAATGGTGTGCCAGATGGGGAAGCAGTAGGTGATAACCGGGCGAATAAGCAGCTTATAGATAAGTTGTTTAGTGTCTTTGGGAAGAACACTACTCCTTTTTTTCAAGGAGTTTAAAAGGCTGTAGGCATAGCTTGCCTTTCTTAAGGCCGACTTGACGTAGCTATTGAATTTTAGGAGGTTATTGAAAGAGACACCAAGGTATCTGGCATTCTTTGGACACTTGAGGCTTTCATTGTTGGCTACAGTTTCAATGTTGTCAGAGCGGGTGGCGATATTGGGTCTTCCCATGTTGGATGGGTTTCTGATGCAAATCAGTTCAGATTTACTGAGATTCCCTTGTTGTCAAGTTATTAAGTAGAAGATAGTCCTCGTCATCTTCATTAAGTACCCATTGCATATTGTGTAAGTTAAAATCACCAATAAGTAGTAATTCGTCAATAGGTTCCATCTTACCATGGATAAAATTAGATGTTAAAGTATGTAGGTCGTAAATAATTTGACCTTTTTCATCGACAATATTTATGGAGTCTGGAGGAATATAGCAATATATTATGTATAAGTCATATTTTAGGAGAGACAGCTTAAGAACTATGATCTCAATATCGAGGGTGTTGGAGAAACAAGGAAGTTCAATTTTGCTGCAATTGAACTTATTTTTACAGGCGAGAAGTACGTCACCGCCACGAGCTTCCGAAACAGTATGTCTATCTCTTCTAAAAGTTTGATAAGAATTGTCAAGGATTTCAGCATCGCGAAAACCAACTATTCGAAACAAGCCCCGACAGAGGATTTGAAGATATGTGCGGTTTTTGTCCGAATCCCCCTTACATTTTAATAGTAAGGGGAAAGCGACTTCAGTTTTTTTGGTACAACGTTGTTTATTCTAGGTAGGCGCTAAGAAGGTACAAATAATTTAGTAAAAGCGCCAGGAGGGTAAAGTACGGGTCTAATAATTTATCCTGCATATCGGTTTAGAGCTTTTACTGATTTTTCGACAAGAAATACCATCAGTCGCAATATTTTTGGACTTCAAATACTTTAATATGTCCTCGCACATCGTTTCTGGACAAATGCGATTGACGAAAACATTCGAAAGTTGAGGTACCGTTCTCAAAGAGGCATCAATACCATTTTCTAAAGAGGGCTGAGATGAAGTACCATTCGCTTCTGTGGAAGGCTCCCTCCTGTCAGTCGCAATTACACGTTTCCGGGCTCGGTTATTACGGATTGGCTTGGAAACATCCACAGGAATAGGAGCATTCCTATTCAAACCCAAGTCAAGTGATACGGAAGAAACGGATGCGGCAACGTCAGAAAGCAGGGCAGATATGTTAGTCTGCGTTCACTTATCGTTCTTGTACAAAGTGTCGAAAGATTTGGCCAACGGAAGCGGCAAGTGCGAAGCCCGGACAGCATTCTTACCCACAGATAGCTCCGTCTGACCACCTGCAGAGGTCGTTGTCGGAAGGGATTTTTGGCTACTAAGATTAGTGTCCAAAATGGTGATTGCATTTTGGGCAGCTATGAGTTCACTTCTAAAGCTTGAAGCGGAAAACGGAAGATTAAAACAGTTAGCCGGAACCCTTGTGCAAAGATCAGTTTGTGTTCTGATTTCATCTGCAATATCACCCATTATCACCCTTACAGCAGTGAGATCGTCGGAAATAGTGGTAAGTTTCATATGGAGTTGGGAAGAAGCGGATTCCTGACCAAAAAAGTGCTCAATAGAGCTAGCAATATCATTAATATATGTCTTAAGGTCGTTCAAGTGCTTGTTTAAACTTAATGAAAACTCTTTGTAGTGTCTCGAATGTGTGGAGACATCCATGAAGTTCCTACCGAATGATTCCGCAAACTTACTCAGATCAGAGTTAAGACAGTTATTGACAATTATTGTAAGGAATTCGATGGCAACAGGCGGAATGTTCTTGATAACTTTATTTGAGATGTTATCTGGCCCAGAGGACAAGGCAAGACAATTGAGGAAAAAGGGTTTAATATAAAACGCATTTGTTCAAAAAATACTGTCCCAGTTAAGGATCAAAATGCGATAATTTTGAATGCACAACACGAGATTGAAACAGGAAAACTAGGTCCTTAAATATTTAATAACCTTTTCTTAATCAATTTAACATTTTATTGAAAATTCTTAGATTGTGAAGAATATATTTAGCTTCGCCATAATTATCCTGGGGAGGATTCAAAGGGAAAATTCCAGCAAAACGGAAAAATGCGTTTAAATGAATATAAAAACTGTCATCTAAATGACATTTTTATAGAATGACCAATGCTTAAAAGTAGTACCGTTCATGTCTTTGTAAGATTAATATCAACTGAATTTAAAATTTTAAAGACTTTAAATCTAATTAAATTTCAGCTAGACCTGGATTTTGATATTTTGCACCCGGGAAAGAAGGACGATTTATTTCTAAAGTGCGAGCATTATGTGTGCAAAATACGTTCATTTCTCAAAACTGATTTAAGAGAGACATCTGGTATCAGTTTACTTTCTTACTTACTTAAAGATGATTCCACAAATGGTAAGTTATCATTTATATAGCTACTTACAATTTGTTTTAAACTGTAATAATGATTCTTAAAATTAATTTTAGATACAATAAATTAATCTTTATTGTCTTTCTACACGGACTTATAAAACCAAATGCCACACTTCATATAAAAACGCCTTTGGATACTTCAAACACTGCACGCTGGAAAGTAAGCATCAAAGACTCGCAAGATTGCTTCGTAATACACCTCAGCTCAATTAATAATTTGGAAAAAAATGTATCTGAGAAGAGAAAGAGATGGGAGCTAACTAAAAAAACAATCCAAGCTTTTATCATTGCAGAAGGTGAATCTACGTTCTATTAAATAATTTCTATGTGTATTTAGATAACATATACATAAAATTAAGCTCTTTTCTCCAATGTGTTGACATATGTACTTTTAAAGTTTTCCAAATTTTTGCAGTATCTTTCTTGCAGTTTTATTTTTATGATACTCGAGCTATCCATGATAAAGATAATCCTCAAATATTCAATTTAATATCTCGTTTAGAAACCACAAATGAATTAACGACCATCCTAAATGATAATGTCTATGTTAGACGCTTTACTAGATTTCATTAGATATTTAATATTATATACATATATATATCACTTAAACTGGGTCATAGGTATTTGTTTTAAACTGCATGTATTTTACTATTAAACGCATCATTTTGTTCCCTCAAGTATTAAGAATATAATATAAGTAAAAAAACAAAAGTAGTTACAGGAAATAAAACTTAACAACATTTATTCAAATTCAAAAGTATTCGTAACATCTAACTCTTTAGAATATTTAACTTTTTTTTATTAGAAAATGTATTTCTGTTACATACTATATGCTTACGACATTTTTTGCATAAGAGCATTTAAAACACATTTACGAAGAAAACATATGAAAACACTTCCCGCAGAATGCCAAACTGAAGAACATTTTAAAGAGCTTCCATCAGAAAAGATGTTACATATATTCAGAAATTGATTTGTGAAACAGCATTTAATAAGTAAGGCAATATATGCAGCTAAATGGGAAAACACAGAGTGTTTTAATAGTTTACTGAAAATAATTATTAATTTTACAGAAAATCTATTTTTATACCCTAGATGAAATCTATAGGGTATACTAAGTTTGTCATTCCGTTTGTAACGCACAGAAATAATGATGGTAGAGCAAAATGAATTGGACACCCCCGCACAAAATTAAAAGTTATTTTGATTTTTGCATGTCCGTCTGTCCGTCCGTCCGTCCGTCTGACCGTGCGCACGATAACTCGATGTTTTCATAGTAATAGCAAATAAAATTTCAAAAATGGGCTAAATCGGGGAACCCCTTCTTGGCGTTGCCATATAAAAAATGTTGGTTTTTTTTACATATACTTTAAAAACGATCAGTCCTAGACATTTTTATTGTACTAAAAGCTTCTTCAGAATAGAAAATCCTATAAAAATTGGTTATAATCATTTTTTTCTGTCCGACGATCCGTTCTAGAAATATATGCTAGAAACAAATGCAAAAAAATCAAAATTGCTCAAATGGGGTGACCATACGAAAATTGCATACGGGCATTCATCTAGGGTTTCATAAGAACTGGTCTTAGACCAATTCTAGCTTTTTCACTTGTTAGATTATAAAATGGAATATAAATTTTTCACTCACATGGAAGACATAGATGCTCTTGAACTTCCGAAATTATATGTTATAAATAATCAAGTGGGTGAAATTGTAATCTCTGGAGTACCTTCACTTGCAGAAAAAAAGTATAACGAAGGTTGTTATGCCTCTTTCATTTCAGGTCAGAAAATATCTTGCGTCTGACGGCCTACTACAAGCTATTCAAAATAATATAACAGATCATATGAGCACATATAATGTCATCCATTTCATCACTAGTGACTTGTGGAAAAAAAAAGCAATATATTTTTTAAGGGAAGTTTATTATTCCATTTTCTTATGCTTCGATGAATTTGGCATCGATAATCCTTTAGGTCCCCATCAAGGCTTTATGTGTGCTTTTTATTATTGTACTGTCGTGCTTTTATTTGTCAAAACTAGATCACATATTCCTAGCGGGAATTGTAAAAGTGGGAACACTAACATTTTCATGCTCTAGTCACAGAAACTCATAAAATTAGAGGAAGAAGGCATATCGTTATTCATTAAAGGTGAACATTAGAAAGTTTACTTCGTTCTAGGGCTTATACTTGGCGGCAACTTGGGACTAAATGCAATTTTAGGATTTATGAAATCATGCAATTCGTAATTTTATTGTCGAATGTGTAGTAGAAGTAATAGTGATATAAAAAAAAGATATTAGGGAGTATGAAAATTTTCTCAGAAATAAAAATTACATACAATCGGGACTTGGGAGAATAGCACAGACTGGTGTCCGAGAATATTCAATTTTTAATAATATTCCATCGTTTCATGTTACCGAAGATTTTTATGTTTGATATAATGCAAGATATTTTTGAAGGAGTCTGTCATTACGACTTATCGGAAATATTAAATTCTTAATATGCAAGGAAAAAATATTTTTACTCTAGATGTATTAAATTATCGCAAGCAAATGTTTCCCTACGGAGAAATTGAAATTGCAAACAGGGGCAATCCTATACAAGTCGAAAATTTGAAGAACAAACATATTAAATTACTGCCCGGGAAATGACAACAATTATACATTTTTTTACCATTAATGATAGGCGATTTAGTTCCTTCAAAAACAATATTTGAAAATTCATCTGCATTCTAATTGATATTATAGATTCGCTTCTT